>APFE031512950.1:0-34584 GCA_000404065.3 Pinus taeda
TTTTTTGGCACAGTGGACTTCAATTGTGGGCAAAAGATGGCCTGGGAGGTTCTTTGGGGAGTTTATAGGGCCGGACGAGCTCAATTTCAGATGACTGTATGGATTTTCAGTGAATTTGGCACCTCAGAGGCTTATGGAGGATTTGTGGGTAGCATCACAATGTTTTCTCCTTTAAATTGTGGGTGTTGGTGCTAAATTTACAGAGAAACTAACGGAAAATAGGGTCGGGAGCGAATTGATGGTAAATACCTATATTCCTGGTGAAATGGGCGACTTGCAGGCAACCAAGTGGGTCGAGGGGCCAAGCTGGGCACTGTGCTTGCTGGTTGGCAGATTTGGACGGTTGAAAATGGTGTTTTCGACGTAATTTGCATGTATAGGTGTGCGGAGAAAACAAACAACAAATGGTAAAAAACATTAGATTTACCCTTTTTACCTGCAAATTTTGACTTTGGCGGGTTATGGGCGCTTTTTTGGGATGATGTCAGCATGAAGTCATTTTGTCGTTTAGTGGGTACGGATGCTGACATGGCATATGACGTGGCGGGTGACATGGTGGATGACGTGGTGGATGATGTCATCAGGTGACATGAGCATGACGTCAGCAGGGAGGGGGTAAGTGGTAAGCGGTAATATCGCACCGCTTTTGGAGGAAAGTGGTTTCGGGGGAGGGGGCTCCGAACACACCGAGCGCTTGAGATGCGTCCTCTATACGGCGGAAATACCGCCCATCCCCCGGACGCTATTCTTCGGTGGGTTGGGGCTTCCGAAATCGCTGACTACCGTTGAATCTGGGAGCAGCGATCGGACGGCTGGCGGGTGATCGAGCTGGCGGGTCTTTAACGGTGGCGGACCCATGTTAATTTTTTATGTTTTATAATGTTTTTCTGTGTATCCGCGGACTTAGGCAAAGTGGGTTTTCGTGCAAAATTGCGGGTTTAGGCTATTTATTTAGCCAACGGCTATATAAATCCCGATGGGTGTGTGGAGGGTTGCTATTGGCCCCTGGTGGGCCAATAGCTCCCTAAAAAAAATGTAAAATATGGCTATAGTTAGCCTAGGGTGGGGGTACTTATTTTTTGGGGTTTTCTATGCATTTATATACTAAGGAGGGGGAAGCTATTTATAGGAGTTATATAATAAGGTTAGTAGGTTAATATGATTGTGGGGGATGGGTTTGTATGGCTTAGGCTAAGTTTTATAAAGTGAAAACTTAGGCAAGGGGAGAGGTAAGAATGGCCAATGGTGGAGCTCTAGGAAACTTTGGCAAGATAAAATAAAGACTTTTTACACAAGAAATGTGGCTTGTTTTGCCTAGGTAAAACATCTTCTTACTTAGTTTTGCCATGGAATGAAGTAGGTTAAAGGGGCTAAAGGTAATGAGAAGATCTCTTTACCCTTTGGGGGGAGTGTTAGTAAATGTTTCTTTGGGAAGATGAGGAGGGGAGTTAGTCATGCTTCATTTGATCTGTAGCCACCTTGCCATGGTGCCCCATGATTTTATGAGATGACAAGTCATTCTAAAGAGCAAATTGCTCAGAAACCATGCCTTTGTACCCTCAAAACTGCCTACCCAACCTAGTATACCTAGCATTTTTTCTTCATTCTCATTGGGTGCACTTGAACTGGCAAACCCTGATCCTTCTCTTTTCTTTTGGCTCCCCTCCTATCTAAGTCTACCCTCATTTCTTCTAGGGCTCAGATTAAGTTGTTGAGACCCTTTTCTTCTCTGCCTAACTACTGGCCTGCCAAGTTTAAACTGTTTGTGCAGACCTCCATTCTCTATTCTTAGACAAGTGAAATTCAAACATGATCTAGCCAGGATTAAGCTATATGGTTAATCATCAATTGTGGCACAAGTTAACCACCTATGCATTGTGAATATTGATCAACATATGGAACCTTTGCAGTATAAAAAGGATGAACATATTTGGCACTTCCCCAGTCAATCATGAAAAATGCAACCTATTGGTATAGGGAGCTAACACCTGGGCCCTTACATTTGGTATCAGAGTGTCAAGTTAAAACTCTCGATACCTTTGGGAATTAAAATTTTTAGATCTAATATTATTATGACAACTAATGTTAAACGTTGGATTGTTAAATGTTGTTCTCAATTAATCTTGCAACTAAATTCTGATTACAAATCAAATCTAGGTGGACAAACGGAACTTGCTTTTTTCTAAGAAAGAATTGAATATGGACTCACATATTCGCTACAAATGTCGCTTGAATCCAAAGCTAGTTTACTAAATTTTATCTTCAGTGCCACTTTCATACCCAAAATATCAGATTTGACAGTCCCCATCTGCACACCATAAACTAAGACTTGCATTGATATCCCTTAAAAGCCCGCAATGGGCATGTTTAAGATGTTTTCCATGCAAATAACCATTTGTTTATTCAATTCAATTTAGTTTAGTTTCTAGTTTTATTGAATAAAAATCCAACTTTGTTATCATGTTTCCCTACTTACAATCTGACATACTAGGTTGTTACAGTTATATCAATGATTTGATTCTTTGAAGAAGATGAATGCTAAAGTTTGATTCAGTTGCGTTTAATTTTAAATAATTCAAGGGAATTAGATGGATCGTAGTTAGTCTTCACGAGGTGTTTTTTTAATAATAGTTTATATGAGGTCCATAATTATTAACATGAACATATGCATAATTCTGAAAACAAAAAACTTATGGATAAAAAGGGCACACAAGTATGACATACGACATCATTTTCGTAGATTAAAAGACATTTCCATCTATAAAATTTTAGGGACATCGACAATTCAACATTAGATTTGTAATTCCTACAATTAGATCTAACATTCCTAGATTTTCCACTTTTGGTATTGGATTTGTAGTTGCTAGCATTTGATTTGCAATTTTCTTCATCAGATCTAGATTGTTGGCATACAACTGAGCACAATTTTCTCTGGTTATTAAATTAACATAAATATACCTATTAATTTTGCATTTATAAATATTTTTGTTTTTTTTGGTATAGACATTTAGTGTAAAATATTAATTGACGAGAGGCAAATTCCATCCATATCCTTAACTAGCCTTGTAAAGGTTTTTAAATGAGATTATTACATTGTTGCTTTATTATGTTGCTTGATTGAAAGGGAACACATTCGATTGTAAATAAACCATAGGTCTTAATGCCATGATCTGCGATTTTTCCAAGAGCAACTTCCTTTTTTGTTTGCATGGCTGCAAACCCTAGCCATTGTCATTCTATTTCACATCTCTTCATAGAGTAGAGCATTATTAAAAAAAGGCTCTAGTGTGTTCATATCAAATTATTATCTATGTGATCCAATTCGTGTTTACATTTATACATACTAGAGGGTTTCATACAAACGAGGGATCCTCTTATGTTTATTTTCTCCACAATTCTAGTATCTTAAAAAAAAAATCCTCAGTTTTCCCAAGCAAGGTTGGCCCCGTAGTTAATGCCTAGTTAAAAAAAAAAAAAAAAAGTTGTCTTCCCATGCAATACAAACCCCGAGAAGATACATTGGGTCTCGATAAAATTTTTTTTCACCAATTTCTTGACCGCATTTAATATTTTCCTCAATTTTATTTTGGCATATTAGCCTAGGAAATCTGCAAATTGAGGGTTTTAAACTTGTACTTTGCTTTGCGCCAGAAATGCAAGTCATTTTTCTCGAAGTTTATCTAATTTGTCACTTAGGAATTTATTTTTGATACGAATTTATTTCTTTAAAGAATGAATCTGATCGAAATTTAATATTTATTTTGAATTATTATATATTTTCCTAATTTTGTATCATTAATTCCATGTTTAGAACTTTGAATCACATGGTTGTTTGCCAACATCAAGGGGTTAGCTGATGTGATTTAGTTGGGGTAAATAAAATTTATAGAGACATTGAATACATATCGAACATCATAACTAATTTACATCCATAATTTTCATACTACATACTACAATAGAATATTTTTTCCCACAGGGATTGCTTGTTATTCACTTGTTAGTAGCCACAATTAGTGAGGTAAAAGCATAAGTGAAAAGTAGGATAAGTAACTGTAGCTCTTGAAATGCTATAAAATTTGACAAGCATGTCTTTTTATTTAATTATATTTGTTTTATATGTTAAATAGTCCGCAAATGGAAATGGTAGGAGGCAGTCTAGTGATAAAGCATAAATTAAAAACTATAAAAAAATCATTAGCCAAGTGAACTCTGTACTCAAGGCTAAACCTTTAAAGCCAAAATTAAGATCACAAAAATACAAAACTCAGAAGTAAATTCAAAATAGGTAGTAGACATGTAGAAACTAATTCACACTTCGACCAACATATAATTAGAACCAAGGGGCAGTGATAAATAAGGATGACACTAGTAGAATTAACCTAAAAAAATTCACAAGTTTCAAGTTCAAGTTTGTGTTCACCTGAAAGAGTATTAAAGGAAAAAAACATTAGTTTCTCTTGGTGATTATTCTTTAATCAACTTAACATTGGTTTTGCTTTGAATATCAATTGGAATTAAGTATTTAATATTGAAATTGTAGTTATTTTAGTATGTAATTATTGTGTATCATTCATATGATGTGATGAAAATATCACAGATAGAGGAATATGTAGTTATTGATGAGTGAATTTGCATTTTGGTTTTTTTTTTTTAAATTACTTCCAAGTGTTTAGTAGGAACTTTCTATAAAACATTACCTAAAAATTATGGATTGTAACAAATACAAAGCATGATTGACATGCACATTTTTTTATTATTATAAATCGTTGGTTGTTTTGAAGGCCAATCATCACTTGAATAGGAGACATGATTTTTGGGAAAACCATGGATTGTATTCAAATACCATGAACAGGTTTTGGAATGTAAACATGAATAAGGTTTTAAATTGGGAATGAGTCAAGCATGATAGTTGACACATGGATTTAAAATACCATGGGTAGATTTGATTTTGATGTGGGGAAATTTCACTTCCATAATTAATTTTATCATGGTAAGATTTTTATTAATGAAATTGTTAGATGAAATACATTTATGTATTGTATTATGGTTCTTATTGAGTGGCCTCATAGAAATGATATGATATTACTCCTTTACCGTAATTAGAATAATTAATATATTTATGTGTAATGTAATGTTTGGAATATAATAGTTGTTATACACATTTTAATATTTCATGATAAAGGAGATATAACACTGTTTTTTTAATTCTTTTTAAGGTTTACTATTATCATGCAAACATTTTTAAGAAATAGGGATTTTGTAATGTTTACTTATATAAAAAAGTAGAAACAAAATTTTGTATGTTATGTTTTGGTGTTATCACATATGGTATTTTAGAAAAAATTAGAGTAAATAATGCATCCATGAAAAAAATAGTGTGAATGTATAGCAGTAAGAAAGATCATTTTCATACCTATTTTAAGGTGTCAAAATATAACCTTAGGTATCTATCATGTGTTATGACATGAAATTGTTTAGGGAATCAATGTAAGTCATGTATATATTAAAGTGTTTGTATTAAAAATAATTATGGGAATTGTGTTATCACTAAGACTCTTATTCTTGCACTTTTTGAAGAGGCACACTTATTAAAGTGTTGCATTGTGAAAACTTAACAAAATTATTGAAAGGTTGAAGTGTTTTAATTTTTTGTTTATTCCTGTGAGATAGTCATGATGATGGTCTATAAGGGGAAATCAATAACAAAATTTCCAAACTTATTTATGATGAGATTGTGGGGTGATGATTACTACAACAACCCACTAGGATTGTGTTGATGGTGCTAGAAATCTGTCAACCAAGGGGATCTCCCTGATATGAAGTCCCAATCAAACCTCACATCGTTTGGTGTAGGAGTCCCATTTGGTATAAAGGCTCAGTTGCCAAATCCTTAAAGATATGCCTTTGATGTAGTTGTCATCACAGTAGAGTGATGCAATGGTGTCTTTGAAAAAGTAAGGGAGGTGTGCTTGGTGAGTGTGCAATTACAACTGTGTCAAGGTACTTCTACTACAAAGGGGGGAGAAAAGTGAGCCTCTAGGTGAGATGTAATAGTAACACCCATGAAGAGATACACATGAACCAGAAGGCTTCGTATAACATCCTATGGAATAGTCCACAATGGATGTGACAATCATTACAACCAACAAACAAGGAAAGATCTATCTAGTATCCCACAGAATAGTCCATAAGGATGGGACATTAATAGCAACCATTACAACACATTCTCAATAAGATAAGCACTAAAATAACTAAAATAGTTCAACTATATTAGCACATGTGAAAGCAAGCATGAAATAAAAACATCC
Source organism: Pinus taeda (assembly GCA_000404065.3). Taxonomy (NCBI): domain Eukaryota; kingdom Viridiplantae; phylum Streptophyta; class Pinopsida; order Pinales; family Pinaceae; genus Pinus; species Pinus taeda. The sequence goes on from APFE031512950.1 coordinate 6,309, forward strand.
ACAAAATAGTCTTATAAACATTCATAGTCCATGAATGAAGAATGTTCTGGACTTAAAAGGCTTATTTTATTAAACAAAAGTTCCAAGAAACATGTTTACAATGTACATCAATAGCCCTAGTACTGGGACATTGGAGCCACTCCTTTCTCCTCAAAGAATTAGCTGATCTCTCTAATGCCTTGCGGTAGGAGCCAAGGTGAAAAGTGATTTTCTCATATAATGAGGGGTATATATAACCAAGGGGTGATGCTTCCCCTTTGTGACTCTTTGACTACCCTCATGACTATTCAACTTTGTATGAATTTTTGACTTACATGACTCTCCATATTCATGTGTGTCATTTGGACTTCCACTCTACAATACATTTGAATATAATATACATGGTCCACAATAGTGATGTGGCATATGACCTCTCATGACATGACATGACATGACATTGCTGACATGGACTACTTGAGTGACATGGAAATGTCAAGACACTACTATGGCTATGAGTGATGTCTGCTTGATAATACTCTTGTCTTCCACCTCCTTATGGCTGGGTGACAAGGATCTTCAATGATCTCAAGTCTTGGGTTTTCGTTGCGAGTTGGTGTCCCTTTGATCTGCATTAATAAATTAGCTTTCATGGTCAACTACAAGAATTTCCTTTGCATGTATTCCTCCTTCATATCCTTCTTCATCATCTTGCCAGGTTCCTGTATCTGCAATTCACTCATGACGAGTCGACATCAATCCAAAAACCTCCTAGACTAAGATGGTGCATTTTGGTCCAGGGACTGAGCTAGAACTGAGTTACAAGTTGGGAAAGGAGGCTCAGTGACTGCACATTACGTAGTCCCAGGAGCCATGGATGAGGATTGAGGCTTGGAATTAGAGCTTCCAAGCTAAAGAAGGAGCAAAGTATGCAAAGGATTCTAGGTAGGCCTCACTCCATCATCTATTTACTTTAAGGAAACACATTGTTTTCCTTGTTTCTCTGTTGTTATAGGTTAGCCACCGCCCTATGGGAGATACTTTTGTCCGCAATCGTAAATTACGTATAACAAATTGGCGACACTGTTAGAGAACAAAGTATTTCTTGGTGGTTTCCTTGTCCATTGTGTTTGATTACCTCCTTGACAAGCCTTTTTTGTATCATCCAACCAAGAACATGCCTAGGAAGTGATTTCATTGAGCCTTATTTTCAATTGTCATGTTAGAATTATCTTTCCTAGGCGCAATGCACCCCTTGTGTCTTTGATATAGCGTTGCACCTCACCCTGACCATCTCTATACCAATGATGCAATGCGCTGGTGCCTCTTCTGCACCAGCGTTGGTCCCTATTTTTGCATAATTTTTTCCTTGGTTCTTGAGCCTCTATTTATTTAGCCTTTTTCCAGCTGAACTTCCCTGAGCCTTGAGTGTATTGTGGTCTCTCTAAAGCCTCCATTTGGTTTGCATTTGTGTTGTTTTCCTTTGGTAAGAATTGGTTTTGATTTTTCTTTATTCTTATCATTTTATCACTTGCAAAATGATTTCGTTTGATTGTTGGTCGCTTGGATGAATTGTTTTTTAGTCCTCATTCTGAAAAATGAAATTGAATTAGTAATTGAACATTTACATCTTCATTTTCTTCATTTTGAAAATTAAGTGTGGTGAAAATAAAAATCTTTTCATTTGCATCTAGGGTTTTGTGTGTGAAATTGGAATTCCTTAGTGTGAAATTTCATGTTTTTTCTTTCATTTTTGCAAAATCTCCCCCCCCCCCCCCCCCCCCACCCCCTCAATATTGCTTGGGGGGATGGGATTTGTGGTTGAGTGTTATCGCCTTGAAGTGACATCTTCTTTTGATTTGGAAATTTCATCCAATTTCAATTTGAGTCCTCCATTTTGAAGAATTCTCTTACATAGTTCAAATTTGCATAGATAGAATTCTCATTTTCACAGTGGGAAAGGAAATTGTGCATAGATTACATTGCATGGTTTGACATCTTTTAATGCTTTGAATTGAATTGGAATGTGAAATTGAAAGATCTAGTTAGGAAGCTCTTGTTTGATGAATATTTGAGTGTTTCATCATTGTATTCACCTCTTCCCTACACTAGATAACTTTCATGGAAAATCAAAAGAGTTATTTTTGTCATATAAATTCATTATAGGTGTGTTCAGGTGACATTGAGTTTTGAGCCTTAAAACTGAAATCTAATTCAAGATCAACTCTAAAATTCATCTCAATTAACCTAAGGAGCATTTGAAACTTAACAACACAAGAGGTCTAGGATAGAGATGTGTTTTCATGTCGTTAAATGTAGGGGCTATCATTTTTTGTCAGAATTACAATATGGGGGTAATATCTTGTTCCAAGTACATAAGTGTATATGATCGTTCTCCACGTACCTTCGAGTATATCGGATGGTGCTCCAAGCATGAAAAGTATATGGGAACACTCTCATCGAATGATTACGCATTAGACAACACTAATACATAATTCACTCCCACGTACCGTCGAGTATATTTTGGGAGTCCCCTATAGGACTTTATCAATCTATAGGTAACTGAGTCGGCAGCCTTGTATACCATGATACACTGAACACATCATTCGAGGAGATTACCTACACGTACGTTAAGTCCTTGGTTCACCAAGGTGTATATTACAGTTCACGGTTGCTTGGTAAACGTTTATGCCTAGTTACCCCTTTATTTTGTTTGTGTGTTTATTTTCTAAAATCATTTAATTGACCACGGAACAACATCCTCCCTATGGAACAACTCCTTAGTATATCTTAGGTTAGGACTAATGGCAACAATTTCTTAGTTTATCAATCAAGGGAACCCCTTTGATGAGAATCCTAGTCCTTTTCCTGCTTTTGGAAATATTGGTTCTCCTTATATGGAAACGTTTTTTCTTCCCATATTTACCATTGGTTTTCCATTTTGGTTGTTTTCGACTCCTATGGTTTTGGATGTCCAGACTTCTTCTCAACCAAGTTATCCTCCACTTGAAAAACATCAACCTCAAGTTGATCTTAAAGTTGACCCTTTTCCTTCTTTACCTGCTCAGTCTTCTTCCTCTGCATACGATGAAAGCCTCAATGATAGTAACTAGGTGGATAATAAGAAGAAGAAAATGAAGATTAAGAAGAACAAAAATAAGCAGCGGGACAACCAAGAAGCCATTGCTATGAATGCACTAGTATGGAGAAACCTTCTAATCAACCCCACAAAGTTAAATTCATTTTTATGATTTGTAATGGTGACCATCCTCTTAGAGATTATCTTGGTATTCCCAAAGCATTATAAATGTGGTCCACAGGCTCAAATCGACCTTTGTTATTAGCCTTTGGAGATCATGGTAGTGATAAATCATCCACCGGGGATAGTAAGGTCCATGGGAAAAAGGGTAAAGTCAAATTTCCCTGTAAGTTATGTGAAGGAAATCATCCTATTCACCTTTGTCCTTATATGGATGAATCCTCAAAAGGTTTTGAAAACCTTACAACTTCTCAACCACAACTTCTAGTTGGTTACTAGAAGCTTTCTCCCAATCTTCCACTAGTTGACGAAGTGATTGATCAAAATCTGAATCTAATCAATCCTGCTCTCTCTAAACATGAATCATATGAGTCCATTCCCAACCAACCATTGGTTGAGAAAATGGTTGACTAAATTCCACCTTTAGTTGATCGTACCTTTCCCGTAGAGAGTAAGTGTCATACCACTCAGGTTCTTCTCGTTTCTTTAGATTCCAATGAACAAGGGAGTAGCTCTCTTATTCCCATAGCGTAAGAGGAAGTTCTCCCATTCCTACAACACCCCCTCCAAGTAGTATGGTCACACCATTTTATTGGATTCAACTAGCAAGATATCGTCTTCCTTCTTACATGCCCTTCCAGATCATATTGCAATCTTATAATGTGGTCGTACCTAGCATAATCATAAATGAAGGTGCATAATATAGTATTCTATCCTCAATTTCTTGGAAAGATTTAAGTTCTTCGTATATTGTGTTTGTTACCCAAAATATATTGGATTTTAAAAGAGGAATCAATCAACCATTAGGGATCCCTCCTAAGTTTCCTATTACTTTGGGAGGAAGACTATCTATATCGATGTGATGGTATTTCAATGCCTTTTGGATTTTAATTTACTCCTTAGGTGTGACTATGTTTATGTCATGGGAACTCTTGTCTCTTCACTCTTTCATGTGATGTGTTTCCTGGATGAAGGAAGAATTGTGACTATTGACCGACTTTCATTCGTTAGTCCTAACTTGACTCCCAATCAACCATCTTCCCTAAATGGTTCTTATATGTAAGTGGTATCTTCCATGCCACAGGTTAATTATGTGGCAACATGTTCCATGTCTGTGCCTATTTATGAGCTAGTAGGTAATGTAGTGCATCAATCACTGGGGGCATTGGAGCCTGATATTTCCATTAGATCCCTTTATATATATCCCTTCTAGAGTGTTGTTCTCCCATCTGATGAGAGCCTCTTGGAAGCCATGGTTTCTCAGAGGCCATGATCAAGGTCTGGAGTAGAGTTCCTTTTCTTGTGTCAAGCTTGTTAGGAAATGAAACAAGGTCCTTGGAGCATAGTTCCTTTTCTTGTCTTAAGCTCCTTAAGAAATGAAAAAAGGTTTTCGATGCAGATTTCCTTTTCTTGTGTCAAGCTCATTAAAAAATGAAACAAGATCTTATGAGGATAATTATTTTACTATGTCAACCTCGTTAAAAAAATGAAATAGTTTCCTATGAGCATAGTTATTTTCCTATGTCAAGCTCATTAAAAAATGAAACATATCCCTTTCTAATTCAAAATTTCCCTTCTAAATCCAGTTCTAAATTCCCTATCAAGTCTTTCACTTGATCTCGTAAATGAATCTTCATTCCATCCACGTGTTAGTACCTAGTAGTCTACTTAGGTGCATGAAATGAAGATTGGGGGTCATGTACCTCAATTTGAGTCATTATGATGGGGGCATGCGGAAATATTTCAAGCACAGGTTTTTCTCTATTTAAATCTTGTGTAAAAATGAAACCACTTTCAAGAATAGTTTTTCTCTATTTCAAGATTTTCTAAAAATGAAACCAATTTCATGCATAGTTTCCGATGTTTCAAGCTTCTGTAAAAATAAAACCATTCTCATCCTATCCTTTGTGATTTCTATTTTTATTAGCCTGTTTATGCTAGATGAGCTTTGGTTTTCTCATTCCATTGTCATCATATTCTTGGCTGATCATACGCTCTCACTTGTTTTTTTACCCTTTCCCGAGGAACCACTGCGATGAGTGGTCTTATTAGCCAACCTCTTAAACTTTGCATGTTTCAAAAAGTTCCATCATGACCATAACCAATTGATATTCCTTTATACCACTTGTTCCTCTAGGAGGAGTCCTCTTTCAGCTCTTTTTAGACTCCCAAAATATGAAAATATTGTTGAGCACTTGTCTTTTCGAACTCGTAAAAGTAAACGAAAAGAAGTCTACTCAGTATAATTTAAACCCTTTTCTGGAGTGAGATAGACTAACTATGAAAAATGAATACCTTAGTTGAACATGGCTAAAAGGTTCTCTTGGGTATTGTTTTCTACCTTTTCAGACCTCAGGGACTACCTACTAAAAGGGACATATGGAGTTCTCTTTTTTGCCTCTTTTCCAAACTCTCTAAACATGAAAAAATATGTCACATTTTACCTTAAATGGACTCGTTAAAACATCAAACAATGATGGACTTGTTGAACATGACAAGACCAAACCATTCCTTCTCAAGGTTCATTAATTATACTCGGAGGGATTCATCTGAATGGTGAACTTAAAAATCAAGCATATGTTATCCTCCTCAAGCTTGTTAGAAAATAAAGAGGTATTAATCAATATGGTTGGGGAAAATGGGAAAAAAAGGGATTCCATTTTACTAATGGCAGTGAGTCACTCTTGAAAACGACACTCTTCCACTTCATCTCCATGGCCATTGAGTTGGGTAATATACTTTTTATTTGGTTATCATACTGTTTTTAGAGCCTTCATTTCGGTTTTGGGTCAATACTGCCAACTGCATTTAGTATCACCGTTGTGTTCAAGAGAAGTAATTCAATTGGTCTCTGCTAAAATATTCTTAAGCATTCATTTCACATCTGCCTTTCTTGATCCAGTTCCATATCAACATCATTCTTATTATTCTATCTTAATCATGATACCTATTTTGTGTCGTTGATGGGGGATACATCAAGGCCCTCTGTGACACCATCCTCCCACATCTACCCAAGCAACAAACCAATTGGGGTAAACATGTGATGAGAGAGGTCACTATAAGGGATTCAACTTCCTTGGTGACTGTTGGTTTGAGGGGGCTTTACCAAGGTTCAGAGTGTGCTACGCACCAACAAAACCCTAAAGTATTGGACCTTTTGGCAACAACCTACAAGCAGATCATAGTCTCACCCGAAGTAGTTATGGGTGGTTGTAGAACCAGGTTTCTGCATAGTGGTGCCATGTATTTACTTCTACTTTATATTAACTTTAGAAATTCACATGCATAAGAGCTTCACGTAGTTGATTAATTTAATAGATTCACATTAAACACATAAACTCTAACAAATAACAATATATCTTACAGTTCTTAGCATAATTTAGTGAAAAGCATGCATAACCAAATACATACCAATAAACAATAAACACATAAAGATATGCAACACCACCAAAACTTTCTTCTTTATTAAAAGGATATTCAAATACATGCACTTCTCTGACATGCACACCCAACTGCAGGTTTTCTACGCACTCAGATTTAGACATTTCAAGGTCTCTGCATACTCAGCTACGGAGCCTTCTCCAAACCACATAAGATAGAAAGATACAATAGTCGAATGATCTCTTCTATTATGTTCTACTTCCCCCTTTCTAAGGTATTACACATTCTTAAATACATTTTATATTTATGAAAACCATGGTCCACATACCATGGATCCACAAAACAAGGACTAATACCCGATACCCATTACAAATTAAGGGCTTTGTCCCATCCCCAAATCCCTAAAAGACCGTGCAATTGAATATATCTTTGCTAGCTCCACGTAGTCTGCTCCTTCTTCTCCCGGGTCTTTTCATTAGGAGAATTTTGAGGTCTAAAATGAGCCTCCTAAGAAAAATGTACAACCAAAATAAATTTTATAAGAACCAATAGTACTGAAGATGATGATGTCAACCATGGGGGATGATTCACCATTTTTTGGGTAAAAAAGTAAAAGGATTAAAAAATAATAAAATAATAAAACTACTTTTTCAACTTATATTTTTAACTTATCTCCCTAAGGTTTTACTCAAATTTCAAGCGGGAGTACTCGTTGGATGTAAAATTTAATTCCTCATCTAACGAGTACCCATGTTTCATACTTTTGATGGACCTTGCTACACAAAAAATGAGAAATACATGAAAAAACGTGATTGTAATAACATCTTCCATGTATTTCTCATTTTCCATGTAGTAGGGTCCATCGAAAGTATGCAACATGGGTATTCCTTTGATGAGGAATCAAATTTTGCATCTGACAAGTGTTTCTATGTGAAATTTGAGTAAACCCATAAGGAGATAAGTTGAAAATACGAGTCGAAAAAATAATTTTTTCTTTTTTCCCTCTAAAATTTGGTGATGCAATCTAATATTATTTTATTATTTCCAGTATTATTTTATAATTTCCTTAGAAGGCCCATTTCAGACTTCAAAATTCCCCTGATGACCAAAAACTTGGACCAAGTTGGGCCATGCCCAATAGGCTCCCAACACTCATTCATGACTCATCTCGAGTCACACAACTTCGATGCCCTTCATCTTGGTTGTGATCCCGTTGTACAATGCATTGTACTACTGGACCATTTCTGCCATCAATTTTTCTTCCTGGCGCTCCTCCTTCAACAAACATTCTATAATAGGGCCAACAATATTTTACAGTATTTTTGCTTCCCTTCTCTTCAATTCCTTCAGTCTCTCGTCCACTACTTACAAAATTTGCAAGGCTTCCTCCTACCATGGCTGCGTCCTCTCCTACAAGATTTGTACTTTCCTTCGAAGCTCATCAATTTTCACCTAGAGTTTCTTCCCTTTCGTAATGCTAGAAAGCTTCTGCAAGATTGGTAAGGTCTTCACAGCTTCCAAGATCTCATCTTGCCGCTTCTGCTTTGCTTGCAGTTCCTTCTCAATCTTCAGGATGTTTGGATCCTCCACTAATGAGGTCCAAATATCCATTGTATCATCGAGCAATTTTCCACAATCTTCCACTGCATCAGATATGCCTTTCAATGCTGCGCTGATGTCCCTTTGTCTCTACTCCTGAATCTCTGGTGACGTAACTAGAGGAAACCTGATTCAGAGCTCTGATATATGCACTTCATATTTAAATTTCAACTTAGCCATAGTATCCTTTAAGTCCTTGATCGCGAGGGCAAGATTTATGACCTTTTATGCCGCTGCTTCATCCTCACAGACCTGCACGTTCGGAACTATGCTGTAAGTCTCAGTAATGGCCTTCTCCAGTTGTTGTCATTACTGCCTTGCTTCCTCCATATCCTTGGCCAATTTCTCCAATTCCTTCTTCATCGATGCTTTTCATGACTCCGCCTTTGATTTTAACAAAGACATACGCTGCTCTCATTCCTGCAATTATGTGATGATACCTTGGTGAAATTCATGCAACACCTGGAGGGGTAGCACAACGACATTCATCTGGACACAACACCATGCTTTGGCTCACTCTTTGTTTACTGCTACTTCAAAATTCAATGCCCCAACTGGCACCTATAACATCCTAACTCCGAAAGTTGTTTATAGTCTTTGTTATAGATGCAATGGCTGGGTTACCTGCTCTGTTTTTCTCACTACTTGTGGAAACGCCTTCAGCTCTGTGATGCCTTGCTGCACCTAAGAAAATATCACTTTGCAGAGATAGTTAATCTTGTCCCGGGTTTATGCATTAGTTAATCTTGTCCCGGGTTTATGCATTGATCTCCTGGATCTTTTCCGCTATCTCGTCGATGTCCCCATCAATGTGGACAAGTGACGCTATTCCCTTACCCTTATCCACCTTCTGCTTCTTTCTTGGTTGCATTTTCACCACAAAGGGAAAATCTTTTGATAACCCTGCATTGCTGAGGTGTTCTTCGTGTTCCTGTCCTCGCACTATTTCCTCTGTTTCTTCGTCAACATGTTTTCTACTCTTACCCGCAGCTTGTGAGGTACCCTTCTCTGTTCCAACTACTCCAACCCCTCCACTGGGTGGGTTCATCCATTCATTCGACCAATCCTGCACTACCGCGAGGAGATCATCTTCTATTACCGGGTATGGCAATGGATGCCATGTCTTCATTGGGTCCTTCATCGCTTTCACATTCGCCCTGTGAAAGTTTACCTTGAACTCCACGATATGAGATAACTATTTATACAAGCTCAGTGACAACCTTGGATGTTGATTCACCACGATATATAGATCCATCACCATCACTACAAAGAAGATAATGTTTTCTGTTGTGCGTGTCGACTCCTTTATAAACCAGAGGGAGGCATACCTCGCTACCTCACAAACATCCACCTCAATAAATGGAAATTGCGAGTCTTCTGGTTCTTTCCATGCAATCAACGTGACGAGAATTATCAACGAGGCATAATGTAATGTCTTTCCCTCTTCCTGCACTTCCCTGTAATCTGTTAGAAACTCCTTGCATAGATAGGAAACCTAGTTGAACTAGAACTCCACGCTGATCTGCGCATCCAAAGATACTACCATTGTAGGTGCCTCATTCACCTTGCATTTACTCATTATCTTTCTTGCCAGTATGTGCACAGTGAAATACACTCCTTGGTCATCAATAGAGTTGATTTAATATCCCCGCGACTTCTTCACTAAGACAAATTTGTCCTTCATCAATTGTGCCATTACCTTGTCTTTGTTCTTGCCAACGAATTATTTCATGGGGTCTTTCCCTGATGAGGCAACATCGTGATTCTCTTGATTAGCATCCCTTCAATCAGAATCCTCATCCCTAGCCAAATGAAACCATCATGTACTAGTGTGAGGAGCTTCCGCACACAGATTATACTGAATGGGCTTCGAATGAAGTGTGTAAAATTAAACATGTTCAAAATCCCTACTCTTAACACTCATGCAATGCATTATTGTGGTTCCAACCTTATTACTCCGGTTTCTGGGTACCAAACCAGCTTGAAATATCTACTTAGTTTGAACTGAGGGTACTTACTCCAGTCATTAAAATCCTAATCTTCCATCTTTAGTTGGGGGATTTTCCCCATTACTTTGCCATCAAATGGTACTTCCTCCAGCAGTAACAGAGTGTACGTGGCCATCTTACCTTCCTACGGTGTAAGGGGGTGGATGCATGGGGGATCATAAAGACGCCCCGATTCTGCTCAACTCCTGACTTTGACGCGCCTTCAGAATGGGGAGGGAAATATCACGGGGTTATAGGGTTACTTATTTATTACTCTCTCTCAGATCCTAACAGAGGGCTATAGTCAGTCTCAATATATTTCTTTGGCTCTGTTCTATATCGCTTTCCACTTCGCGTAGCTCCTGGTTCTGACTTATTTTTTCTTTGCGCAAACATTAATCTGAATGCATTCACAGAATCCCATTTTCACACAATAACGTTTTAATTGAGAGCTTCATATAATTTAAGAACTTACCTCATGGTCCTTTGAATAATCTTCATTCAACTTCCCTATAGGACACAATCTCGTTGATCACAAACTCAGTGATAAATCCTCCCAAAATGCTATCGATCCAGAAATCAACAACCCTTGAGATACTATTATCGATTCTCTTGACTCGTAAAGAAAATATCATATTGATCTTTGAAGATATATATCTACAACTAAGCTTTAGTTGATAAACACGGGTTTCTGTTCTCTTTTTCTGCAAATTCTCTTTCTTTTTGTTCGACCCACTCCTGGAGTTCTTTCTTCGACGGAAGCCAATCATATCCCTTTAAGCAGATTCTGGTGCTGATAACTGAACCATTTGCTGGTTTGAGGGGGTTTGACCCAGGTTTAGAGTGTGATACGCACCAAAAAACCCTCAACTACTGGCCCTTTGGAAACGACCTAGAAGCAGATCACAGTCTTACCCGAAGCAGTTATGGGAGAGTACATATCTAGGTTTCTGTAGTTGAAGGGATATCTGCACAGTGGTGTCGTGTATTTACTTCTACTTTATACTGACCTTATAACTTCGCATGCATAAGAGCTTCACATAGATGATTAATTTAATAGATTGACATTAAACCCTTAAAATCTAACAAATAACAATATATCTTACATTTATTTGCATAATTCAGTGAAAAGCATGCATAACTAGATACATAAAAATAGACAATAAACACAAAGAGATGCAACACTTTGCCAAAAATTTCTTCTTTATTAAAAGTATATTCAACTACATGCACTTCCCTTACCTGTGCACCCAATTGTAGGTGGTCTGCGCACTTAGTTGCAGACTCTTCTAGGTCTTCGTGCACTTAGCTACGGAGCCTTCTCCAAATTACAGAAGATAGAAAGATACAATAGTCGAATGATCTCTTCTATTATGTTCTACTTCCCCCTCGCTAAGGTATTACACATCCTTAAATACATTTAATATTTACAAAAACCATGGTCCACATACCATGCATTTACAAAACAAGGACTAATACACGATACCTATTAGAAAATAAGAGCTTTGTCCCATCCTCAAAGCCCTAAAAGATCGCGTGATTGAATATATCTTCGCTAGCTCTGCGCGGTCTGCTCCTTTGTCTGTAGGGTATTTTACCCAAGACTTGGACCAAGTTGGTCCATGCCCAATAGTGACCTTAAGGAAATGGAATCGACAGAAAATATCAAACAAACCCATCCATATAAACAATAACACCCTCAGGAAACATGTCAGCCACTCAGACATCCTATCCTCAAGTCCCACTGATGATTTAAGGCTTTTAACCCCTGGTCACTCTCATGCTAAAGGCATGAAAACATCTAGAAGCCAAAGTTGATCTCACAAGCCTATGTTCCAACATCCTTGGACTCTTTTAAGCATATCCGTGTCAACATCCTCGGTATTTGAGCCACTTTTCTAGCCCAAAATCCCAACCTCTGCCCAAAACTTGTTACAACCTCTAGAATCGATCAAAGACATGATGACAAAAAAAAAAAAATGAAAATCAACCTTAGGAATAGGCCTGATCATCCCCAACTGGGATTGACATTCTGGTAAACACTTGGCATCATTGCAACCTATAGGTCTAGGATACAAGACAAATCATGACTGACTGAAAGAACTTATTAAACCTAACCAGAAGGATCACCACCTTCTTGTTTGAACTATTATAACATCAATTAGATCTTTCATCCATCCATTTAACTATTACAAGTAAATACATTAAATAACCATGACATGAACTAGTCATATAACCATGCTTACAACCAGCATAAAACCATATAAATATTAGAGACATGAAAGCCATTAAATCCACATGTAAACAAGTGCAAAAGTAAGATAACTTAGCTTTAATTAATGATAGGAAAATCCAACCAGGTTCAGGACTTCCACGTACCACCCGACCATAGACATGGCTGAACCAAATCTCTCTTTTAGCCAGTCACTCTCGTGCCATATTCCAAGAATAAATGTGGGATCTCATAGAACAATGAATCCAAGATCAACCAAGGGAATCTAGAGGTTAAAACACCACCACCCTCATCAAATCGTGATCACACGAAACCCGATGCTCTTATCACAACCGAACTGAACTTGGAATTCCATCCAGAATTCATCACTATCCTTGAGGAATTTTCCGTCTCTTTGTCTCTCAGGCTTTACCACAATCCAATCCTGGATCACTAGGCCCTAAACTAAGACTAATCTCTTAGGATTTACCACAATCCAAACCTAGATCACTAGGCCCTAAATCAAGACTTCTCCCTGAATCTTTACCATGTATCTTGCCAAAACTGGTGAAGCGATTCTTAGGCCTTTGAGAATGAAACTTGAGACCACCTCCACCTTGGATTTTGAAATCCATGCAACAAACCAAATCTCAAAACTGAGATAAACATCCCACATACCATGGCATCCATAAAAAGGCAAGGCTAGGCTCAAAACCACTATCGTAACCCTACAAAACCATGCCACCGATAGCAAGAGAACCATACACCAACATGCAAATCCATACATGTCCAAACTGGCTATGAAATCACACATGAAAAAAGTTTACCTACAAGTATTCCTGCTGAAGTTCCTTGATCCTTCTTTCCTTTACTTGATCATTTCTTTCCTTCCTTTCCCTTTTCTTGCTTTTCCTTCCTTGATCCAAAGCTAGAGTGCTCTAAGGAAACTTTAAGTGACCAAGAGTGAGAGAGAGAGAGAATAATAAGATAGCTCCAAACTTTAACTGACCAAGAGCTTACCACTGACTAAGCTTGAGTTAAGAGCTTAATACTGACTATGATCTTGCCAACCGATCCTTAAAAGCCTTTTTCTGAATGAGGCCTCTAGTTTCTTCATTTTCCATGATTTTACTTCAATTTCCTCCTCACATGCAATCTGTGACCTTTCACCTTAATTTTCTCCTATTTACCTTTATTTTCATAAATAAATGTGCCAAAAAAAGGCCTTTTCCTTTTTAATGCCTTTGCCTTAGCCTTTACCAATTTCCTTAGCTCACTAGGATATCTTTTCCCAACATTCAGCTTGGAATAAGTGTCCCTTACTCGTGGTCTTATTTTTTCCTTTATTAACTTTTATTACATGAACTTTTCACTAGGGCTGTTACAAAACTCTCCCCCTTGAGGAACACTGTCCTCGATGTTAAACCACACAAAGACCTGAACAAGACTGCTGAAAAGAAAACATACTTCCCATGGAGCTTTATAAGTAGCTCATTGTATATTTACAATGAAAGAACTTCTCAAAAGAAAAACATCATGACAACATGACCAGATAACAACCATACTTACATACTGGAGCTTTATAACACAAATCATTACAATATTTACAATAACCACATATACACATATGCACATTTGCTAAACCAACAAATAAAATGATATAATGCCCGTATCAATCAACAAGGGAATCTAGAGGATCACACCTCAACCCTCAAAGTAATACGAGGATTCACCTCCTTCCTAGGAAGTCTAGAATCCACTTCCATAGTAAAAGTTGCATCCAATGTCCAACGCTATAATCTTGTACCACTTGTCCCCTCAGTGAATAGTTACCAACCCATTGTTCCAGGGCACACTCCCAATGTGCATTTGATTCCATCTGGAAATTCTCATGACCAAAACAAATATATCTGTGACCTTCCCTTATTTGTTACACAGACCCTCAGGAAATCTGGTCACCCCTTTCCATGCAGTCACTCACCTTCCAAGTTCCTTGGAATCCACTATCCCAGGCGATCCATCCATTGGAAAGGCTTCCTTGTATCGAAAGATAAACCAACCAAGGCATTTTCCTGCCTCAACCATCACACCGGTCATAGCATGCTCATGGAAATCAATGGACACTATTGGGTACCAGTGTCCCACAATGGCCCTGCTCTTGAAGTACTCTACTAGAATACTGCTCCATGTTCCAATTTATTTTGATACTCCTACCAATTCTTGCAGTTGATTTCAACCATGCAACCGGGCATGTTCATGCATTCTTGTTCCAAGCACATAATTCCCATTAGATTCAAACAAATTGAAATAACCTCAAATCATACCTCATTGGTAGTTCATCAATAAGATACAGTTGCAATCTTGTTTTCTACCTATGACAACAAGTGAAACTAACTATTTAATCAGAACATCATGTATAAACATATCACATCAGGTTAGCTCAAAACACAACCATCATAAATCAACATCATAAATCACATGTAACTATCATAAACCAGAATTATAGATCACATGTAATCATCCTAGATCATAATCATAAATCACATGCATAGTAAAACTGAATAAAACACTAATACTTATCCTTTAATCAATCATTGGCTTATACCTTTGTTTTTATTCCATATGCACTTTATATTAGTTGCCACACCAGAAAAAAAATCTAGTGCCTTCTCCTCAACCAGGTGCACATACACATAGTGTAATTCACACACATACAACCACACACATCATACAACACCATGCAATAAAAGCACCTACTACTGCGTGCCTTCAACGCAACATGTATGACATGCACACAATGCCACACGTACACCAGTACCATATGTATAAAGCACCACCTACACAATCTGTGCACAACATCACATGTACAAGGCATGAAATGCACAATGTGTACATGATGCCATACACACACTACACTACTACACAACATGTACACAACATCACATGTACAAAGTACCACACACACGACATGTACATGACACCACATGTACATAATGCTACATAAACGACATATACACAACACCACATGCACACAACGCCACTTATACAACATGTAAATAACACCACATGCACACAACACCACTTGTACAATCATGCACACAACACCATATGTAGATAGCGCCACATGTACAACATGCATGTAGCACAACATGTACATAGCAGTGCATATCCAACATGTACATAGCATCATTGGTACACAACACCACATATTCAACATGCACAGAGCACCATATGCACACAACACCACAAATACATCATGCACATAGTACAATATGTACATAGCACCACATATCAAACATATACATGCACATAACATCACATGAAAAAAAATAGTACCACACGTGTAGAACCACTTTGTCTCTTCCAAGCATCCTTGCTTCCAGTGTCTTATCCATGCTTGTCCCAACATGTCACAGACCACACTGCTTTCATTTCGCTGTTGTATCCCTTAGTGTAACTTGTCCATAACATAGACATAGGCATAATACAAGTACACAATATCAATTCATATCCACCTGATATTGACCTCGTACATTTTCATGACTACTCTTCTTGCTTGATTCCTCAGAAACCAATAACCTCTTCATGTCATTCACCTGCTTAAGAAATCATCCCTTCACAAGAATGATTCCTAACCACCTTGTCAAACAATGACATAGATACATAGATACAAAGATACATATACATAAACATTAGCATAAAAACATCATGATCCTGTGAGAAAATGACATACATACATACATATACATGGATATAAACATTAGAATTAAACCACCATGATCCATGATAACTGTGTAAGACACGACATACATACATTCATACATGTATACATGTAAACTTCAGCATAATCATGATCATAACATAATTACCACGTAACGTAAGGTCTAGTTTAAGAGAACTTCCTTATTCATGCACAACATGCATGACATTGAGAACAACATTTCCCAACAAAGCCAAGGCATCCAACACCTCAGATCCATTTAATTTACCTTTTCTAGTTAATTTTCACATGTTTGTACTGCCACCGTCTGTTTGCCACTATTGACCAACCAGTCCAATCGATTGTCATATTCTTACCTTCTGCTGTGCATACTCATGCACAAAGCTTCATCTGAGTCTTACATTACTTGTTGGGTACGAAACAACTCTCACCGAGCTCCATTGAAATACCTCTTTCCAAAACAATTCCCGAGACTCAAAACATAAAAAGGCAATACTAAGAAACAACCAAGAATAAAAACATGAAAACCAATAACAACATGACATCGCAATAAAGTGGCATAGCTATGCCTCAGACACACGCAAGATCACAAATCAAGTGCAACAATAAAAAAAGACAAAAATCACAAGACTAACAACAGACACCATGACTAAATCTCCATGGTTTTGTTGTAGCGGCTACAACCACCCTCCAAAATTTTGCCTTAGCTTCTTTTGGAGCCTCCCTACCAACCTTGCACAACACTTTGTCTTCTTCATCAAGTACTGTAGCTTTAATGCTTTCCTCGCACAAAGGTAGTCTGCCGAACACAGTCGATCCATTCCCCTCACAGGCTGCTTACCCAGACTTGGTCAAGCTGTACGCCGAGCAGCTTCCCCTTGAAAATTGCACATTCCTGGAGGGAAACCAGCTTGTCCCTTCAGGAATTGCACAATCCTCTCTAACAATGATCCAGGTGGATATTGGTGGTCACCCACCAATTCCACTTGGACCCACACCATTGTTTCTTTCAGTTTTTCAGTTTCCTTAATTGTAGCACAGTTTACTATTTTTAGCAGTTTTTCGAGTCCTAAACTTTGGAGCTGTTTTGAGGCCCTAAACGACGTTTTTTTGGCAATCTACTGCCAACGATTTTATATATAAAATTGCCTTTTCCATCATAGTCCTCGGAGATATCTTTCCAACGAGTTATCATGCGCGTCAAATGGTGATAATATGACCAAGTCGCGACCCCCGGAAGTTGGTTGTCCAACTTACCCCAACGGGGCCCTTAAACTCTTGGTGTTACATCTCCTCATGTTAGGGTTTTGGTTGTTTAGGGTTTTCTCTTATTGTTCAATAATAAAAGGGCCCTTGAGCCTCATTGTAACATAGTTTAGAGGCATGTAGCCACCACATCTCTTCTCAGAGATAAGCTACCATCGTCTGAGCTAGTCTTATTTCCATTCTATTTCTAAGCATATTTCAATATTTGATATTAATGAATTGAAGTGTTATTTCTACTGCATCTTTGTATTTATGGTTATATCTATAATTTGTTGCATTCATGTTTAAATCCAGATCAGTGGTATCAGAGCAGTCTGCTCTTTCTTTATTTTTCTTTGCATGTCCCAAACGAGGTCGGGATATAAGGAGTTAGGGCTTGAATTGGTCGAATATTTGCAAGACCAACCTCGCAAATCCCAACGGCCTCCCATGGTGGATGAAAATAAAGATGAGGGAGCAGGATATCCTATCAAAAACTTGCTGGAGGAAGCCCTCGAGCAAAAAAGGAACGCGATGATGGACAAATTTTCCCAAATCCTTCAGTGACTACCCAGGGGAGACACATCTACTTTTGGCAGCTACTCTGCAAGCTTCACACCTTTTAAGGTACAAGTTGACTTTGACATTCCCATATTTGAGGGTTAGATAGATGCAGACGTTGTAGATAAATGGTTAAATTTGCTAGAAGGATATTTTTCCATTCATGATTTTTCCAGCTAGGAAAAGATCACCTTTGCACTTCTCAAAGCATCCCCCCACGTCAAGGATTGGTGGGAAACCTACTATGAGCAGAAGGATGAAAGTAAAAACTCTCTAATTTCAGCCGCACCCACTTGGAACTCATTCCGGGATGCCATCAAGGAGTTGTACTACCCTGTGAGGAGCTATGAGGATAAATACATAAAGTAGACAACGCTGCAACAGGGAAGGGACCAAGATGTGCCAGAGTTTACCAATGTTTTTCATACCCTTCGCATGAAGTTGGGTATCAAGGATTTTGAGAAGCATTTGGTTCTCAATTACATCGGTTGCCTGCACAGGTACATCTAGGTCAAGATGGAATTCCTGGACATATCCTCTCTTGGCATGACATACCGATATGCAGTCAAGATAGAAATTTTTTTTAAACAGAAGAAGCGATACTTTTGGATCTGTGAATCCGAAGCAAGGGAAAGGTGCCCCCAAACCACAGAACAAAGGAAAACGCTAAGGTGGGGTGGCCCAGGACAACCCACCAAATCCGTAAGCAAAGAACAACACCGCAAAGCTGAAGAAGGACATGTGAAAGTGGTGTGAGTTCCATAAGAGCTCCACTCACAACACAAGTGAGTTTAAGGCCAAGCAGTCATTAGTGGCCGAGCTAAAGGCTTCGGAATCAGATGCATGTTATGACTCTGATTCAGAACCTGACAAGGTGTTAAACAACCTTTTGTCACTTTCCCTGTACTCCCCATTCCTTGATCCTAGAGGACCTATTCAATGAACCCTACATGCTTATTCTTCATGAAGAAACTCCCATTGTGTCTCTCTTCATGAACAAAACAATTCCCTTTTGCACCATTTTCCCAAAATCTTTTGTTTTTCCCAGTTTACAAGACTGACACTAATGGCCCTTATCCTCCTCGCGCCGATATGCAAGGATTAACACTGTCCCTATCGTCGACTAGAGCGACTGAGATTTGTTCCAGTCGTGTTGGTCCTCTTATGGAAAGTTTTTAAAATAAAGATCTGAAGCTTCTAGCTCTAGAAGTTTTGTAACAGAAGTCTAGTAAATGGTTTGGCCAGATGGGGTCGAGGATGTCAGTTTGGGATCCTTTCCCCTATAATGGTGGAACTACCTCAAGAGATAAGACCTTCTCCCATGAGAAGAGGATCCATCTCCCATCCATTCATGCTATATAAACCTCCCTTTTTCCCAAGCACAAGCTAGTTTTAGTGTTAGTGTTGAAGTGTTAATGTTGGCGTGCTAGTGTTAATTAAGTTTGCAGTAAACAACAAGCTATTCATAGTTGTAGCTCTCTAGTTGTGTGAGGGAGAAGTGTGAATTTGGTTGAGTGTGAAGCCTAAAGGGAAGAGTCTTAAAACTATTATTGTTGAGGCCATCATGGAATGCTATCAGAAGTGTGTGGGAACCTGGTTTTGTCGGAGGAGAACGGAAATGTCAAGACAATGGTTGTAATCTCTTCTTGATTCAATATATATGCAACTATCGATTGATTTCCTACATGATGTGTCATCTTACATGTTCATGGCTTGATGTTTCTTGACTTGTTAAGTATGTTGAATTACAATTTGTCTATTATCACAGTTGTTTTTTGTTGTTGTTTACTTGTTTTAGGTGTTTGAAGAAGGAAGCGAGAGATAGCTGGAGCAAGCAAGCAAGGACATCATCAAATGGGATAAGCGTATTAAGAGGTAGGCCCTTACTGGGAAGCCAATCCTTCTATTTGTCTTGTTTGAGATTTCATGATTTCGTGTGAACTTTTCTAGTTCCACTTTTTCCCTTTGGTTCTATTTCTTTCCCTCTGTTTACTGGTCTGAGTTTGAAATTCATAGTAGCAGATCTGGTCCCAGCTTTAAATTTTTTATATTTTTTTCTTGGCTCCCTCACTCAGTGCGCTTAATCCACTGATAATCGCATTGATCATCGCGATATGCTAAAAAACAGTCGTGCCGACCTCCTTCTAGCACTAGTTGTTAGTTAGGCAGTCACACTGATGCCTGTAAGTGAAGATTAGGGTTTGTCCCCAATCTTGGCCATTGTGTTTTGCTCTCATGATTTTGACCCTGTAAGTTTTTTAGACCATCTTCTCCCTTACTAGAGAGCTTCATTTAGCTTGGTTTGTGTGCTTGCTTGATTTAGCCCACCCTCTGATGTGTTAAATCTGACCGTGTGTGAAGTTCTTTTTTATTTTTTCTTTGAATCCCTCGATCGGCGCTAGTTGTCAGTTATGTAGTTGCACCGGTCAGGCCATCAACACTAGTTGTAGTACTGGTCAGTCATGTTGGTCATGCCTATCGGCGCTAGTTGTTAGTTAGGCAGTTGCTCTGGTCTCTGAGTTAAGAAAAATAAGAAATTTTCCCATTCCACGGCCAGTGTGTCTTGACCTTCAAAATCTCTTATTTCGCCCAGAAGTGACTAGGATGCTTTGTTTTCAATTGAACGAGTGAAAGAGTCTCATTTCTTTTCTTATTTATAGTGGCTCTTTTCTCTTTCCAAGAATATATTACATTGCTTGATTTCTCGATGGAAGCATTATGTTTTTGGTTGGTTTTATTCAAGGAAGAAATTGTTTTTAGATTCATTTATCATGCTTTGGATTTGATTGACGTTTGTTTGTTCAAAATTGTGAAAATTTTCATTAAAGTGCTTTAGTGAAAGATTCATTTTTCATTTTATGAAAAGAACATCATTCTAGTTTACTTAAGCGAAAATATTGCATTAGTAGCATTTGTTGTTAAGGGAAGATTAAGTTCATTTAGGACATGCATAAGTGAAATCTTTCATTCTTTGATTGTTGCATTGGTTGTGTGCTCTCTATCTCTCAATTAGTGATAGCTTTTATGAAGACAAAGATCGCTTTTCTCATATAGCTGCATGTAGGAGTTTTTCCAGATGACAATGGTAAGGCCTTGTAATTGGAACCTAATTCAAGATCAACTGTTAAAATTTATTAAATTAACCTAAGGAAGCATTGAAACTTAACACTCACATTTAGTGGTCTAAGCTAGAGATGTGTTCTGACGTCTTTAAACCTAGTAGCTGTTGTTCTCTTCGGCATTAGACAACGCTAGTATGGACTTGTGCTCCCCACACCGTTGTGTATATAAAGGGAGACCCCACTAGGTCTACAATCCTTTATCCGTAGGAAACCATGTCTACTGCCTTGTAAATGTGATACACCGAACACAACATTCGAGGAGATTGCCTGCCCATACTTCTCAGTTCGCCGGGAGGTATTTTGCAGTTCACAATTACCTGGTAATCCTTTTTGCCTAGATTATCCCGATAAGTCGTTTTGATATTTTTGACTCTTTAAATTTAAAATATCATCAAGAACTTGTCTTTTCGAGCTCGTTAACTCCGAAAGCAACTAGAGTCATCTTTGGTCCTTTTCTTGACTCTTAAAACATGAAAAGGCAAAGTTTTGTTTCAGCATTTTAAAATTAAGTTCCCACGAAATATTCCTGGTAAAATTTATCTTCCTTAGTGTTTCATTAAAATTCAATTCCAATGGCAACATTCCTAAAGTCTACCAATCAAGGGTTCTCCTCGGATGGGAATCTTGGTCCTTTTCCTTCTTTTGGAAATGCTGGTGCTCCGTATATTGCAACATTGTCCCTCCTTGGGTTAACCATTGGTTTACCTGTCTAGTTGTTTTCGACCTCGGTGGTCCTGAGTGTCTTGACTCCTGTCCAAACGTCTCCTTCATTTAAATCACATCACGATGATTCTAAGGTTGACCTCACCCCTTCTTCCCCTGTTTCTCCCTCTTCCTCTTCTACTTCACTTGGTGAAAGTTTGAAATCCAGTAACCAGGAGGCTAAGAAGAAGAAGAAGAAGTTAGACAAGTGAGAGGCCAACCTGCAACTATTGCTTTAAATGCACTTCCTGTCAACAAACCTTCTAATCCTCCACAAAAGGTCAAATTCCCTTACAAGCTGTGTAAGGGTGACAATATCCTTCGAGACTGTCTTGGCATTCCTAGAGTCTTAGAGGTATGGTCTCAAAACTTGAACTGACCATCCCCATTGACCTATGGAGGTCATGTCGATGTTATGCCTTGAACTGATGATGGTAAGAAGAAGGGAAAGATTAAATTCCCCTGTAGGTTATGTAAAGGAGAGCATCTTCTTCACCTTTGTCCTCTTATGGATAAAAATTCCAAAGTTTTTGAAAACCTTGCAGCTCCTCAACCCCAACTTCCTGTTGGTTATCAAAGGCTTTCTTCTGACCCTCTCCCGGTTGGTAAAGAGATTGACTTGGATTTATCTCTTTCCCATCCTGCTCTTCCTGAGAAAGACTCTCTTGTGTCTGTTCCTGACCAACCATCAGTCGAAAAGAGTATCGACTTGGTTCCACCACCTGTTGCTCACTCTGTTCTGGAAGAGAGTGGTGATCATACTGCTCATGTTCTTCTTGTCTCCTCAGATTCTCATGAATCGAAGAGTGACCCGCCCATCCTAGTTGTTCAGGAGAATCCTTCTCCTACTCCTGTAAAGCATGGGGGCAATCATATGATGCCCCCACCATGTAGTTTTGTCATTTCTTTCAATTGGAGTCACTTGACTTCTTTTCGCCTCCCATATTATGTTCCTTTCCAGATCACAGTACAAGCCTATAATATGGTAATACATGGAACTATATTAGATGAAGGCACATCTGTTAGCATCATGTCTTCTACTACCTGGCAAGCTTTGGGCTCCCCATAGCTTGTGCCTGTCACTCAGAATCTGTTGGCTTTCAACAGAGGAACCAGTCAACCCTTCGGGGTCCTTCCAAAGTTCCCTATTAAGTTGGGAGGAAATATTGTCTATATAGATGTGATGGTAGTCCAAGGTCCTTTAGATTTCAATATTCTCCTTGGACGCGACTATGTCTATGTCATGGGAGCTCTTGTTTCTTCACTTTTCTGTGTGGCTTTTTTCTGCATGAACGAAGAATAGTGACCATTGATCAATTTTCATTCATTGGTCACCAGGCGCCTCCTTTGCAACCATCGTTCCCTATTGGCTCTTGTTTGCAAGCAGTACCTTCCCCGTCACATGTCAATTATGTGGCTACCAGTTCCATCTCTGTGTCTATTGATGATCACGCAGATGGTATAGTACACTATGTACTGGGGGCATTGGAACTTGATCTGTCTATGGTACCAATTGACATGTATTCCTCCCAGAGCATGGTTCTTCCGTCTAGTGAAGACCTCTTGGGAGCCATGCTCTTTTATGGTTCATGAATAAACGTATGAGGATAGTTCCTAGTCTTGTGCTAACGTTGTTAAAAAATGAAACAAGGAATGAGCATAGTTCCTTGCCTTGTGTTAAGCTCGTTAAAAAATGAAACAAGGGTCCGAGGATAGTTTCTTCCTATATCTACCTTGTTAAAAAAGGAAACAAATGTTTGAGGATATTTCTTTTACTGTGTCAACCTCGTCAGAAAATGAAACAACTCCCTAGTCCAAATCGAGTCTTTTATTAAGATCTCGTAAAATCCCAGTCGAGTCTTTCCTGGATCTCGAAAGTGAACCTTCATTCCATCCACCGAGCTGAATGAAATGAAGCTTGGGGGGGCATGTACCTCGAAATGAGTCATTATGCTGGGGGCATGAAAACTTAACTCAAGCATAGTTTTTCATTTCAAGCTTGTGTAAAGATGAAACCGGATTCAAGCAGAGTTCCCCATGGTTCAATCTTGTGAAAAAATGAACCCATGCTCGATTTACATGTCATGATTGCCATTTTTATCAGCTAATTTCTGCTAGATGAGCCTTGGTTGTTTCATTCCATCGCCACAATCTCTTTGGCCAATCATATGCTTTCACTTGGTTGTTTTTCCTTTCTTGAGGAGCCGCAATGATGAGTGGTTTTATTAGCTAGCCTCTTGACCATTACATGTTTGGAGCAGTTCCACCATTGCTGGAACCAGTTGCTACCCTTTATACCACTTGTTCCTCCAAGACAATTCATCTTTAAGCTCTTTTCTCGACTCTTAAAACTAATATGAAAAGATTGCCTTGTATTTTTCCCTTTTTGACTTGTAAAAGAGAATAAAACCCAGGGTCTACTTTCAAGCTCTTTTCCCACCGTTTAAACAGAAAATGATAGTCCATCCCTTGTAATTTCGAACTTGTTAATGGATGCAAAACATTGTGCACCCAGTGTAAGTTTACTCGTTTTCGGGCTGGGATGCACTATTTACGAAAAAGGTACTCCTTCATTGAAATGGTCAATCGGTTCTCTCAAGTATCGTTTTCTACCTTTTTGGGTTCGAGAGACACAAATGTACAAAAAGGGAGCATGTGGAATTTTATTTTCCATGTCTTTTTCAAACTCCCTAAGTATGAAAAAGTTGTTGAGTTACACCTTTGTCAGACTCGTTAAAATGTTAAATGACATGGGATTCGTCACCATGACGAACATGAGATTCTCCTTCCTAGGGCTTGTTAAACTTATTGGGTCAGATTCGTTAAAAGGATGGAATTATAGTGTGAGCATATGCTATCCCCTTCAAGCTTGTGATTAAAAATAATTGTGGTACCTGCCAAAAATGGTGGGGGAAAATTTGGAAATCTAATCACTTGTGTCGGAAGCTCATTCTTGAACATGACACTTTCTGCTTCATGTCGGGTTGGGATATCCTCCTTTTTATCATTGAATTTCCTGGGTTGGGACGTTCATTTTTGCCTTCCATTTTATCTCCGCCATGTCATCATGACCACCGATCCTATGGATCCAAAAGCTATCAAACTTCCAGTTGTGTCACCGATATGTTCAAGAGTTGTCCTTCTACAGTTACACTTACCCCTGATTCTCTATATCATCCAAAATCATTTTGTATCCTTTTGTCTCATGTCGATGATGTGGGATACATTATGGCCCTCCTTCGACATGGTCGCTTCCTATCAACTTCAACTCATTATATAAGAAGTTGACTGAGAGACTCCCTTCTAGTACCTTAGAGCTTGCATGCCCTAATGGCAAGTTCTTTGTACTCAATGATAAGTTCACATAATTGGCTTTCGATCAAGTGATTTCACGGATGTTTGACTTCAGTTCCTCTATTCACATTCCATGGATTGTGTTGATAGTACCTTGGGGACCATTGTCATTATTGGTGGTTTCTCTCACACTTGTTAATAGTTTACATCATTCAATGGTAATCAAGTGACTTTCTAGCATGTTCAACATCGACACATCTACTCACACGTTAGAATTTGTACTTTGATCGGGTTGTGTTGGAGTGCAAGACCCTGGACTCAGATCACAAAAGTCCAAGTTGCGTAGTGATGTGACATGGTTATGTTGATATACATGTCTCTTTTAGATGGATGGTTGCAACCATACCATGAGTTATCATATGTGATCCTTCTCATTATTGGATGGTTGTGCCCATACCTTGTTTTCATTATGATCCTCTTTGACAGATGGATGCCCCCATGCCTGGATCCACATGATCATTCTCTGGATGGACGCATCCATATCGTGATTCATGTATCATTTGACAAAGTTTTTAGTTATGTATATGTATCTGTACTTGCTTGCAGGTTTTCTGATGACAGACCACAGTTCCCTGTACTAATTCATAAAGCATTTCATCCCTCACTCTAGTTCGGCCTTGATGCTTTAGGGGGCATCTTTTACACAAAATTTTGTCACTGTCACTGTACTCCCTGTTCCTTGATCCTGGAGGACCTCTACAGTGAACCCTACATGCTTTCTCTTCATGAAGAAACTCCCATTGTGTCCCTCTTCATGAGTAGAATAATTTCCTTTTGCACCATTTCCCCAAAATCTTCTGTTTTCCCCAGTTTACATGACTAGCGCTAATGGTCCTTATCCTCCTCGCACCGATATGTAGGGATTAACACTATCCCTAGTGCCAACTGGAGCGACTGATATTTGTTCCAATCATGCCAGTCCTCTTATGGAAAGTTTTTAAATAAATAGCCGAAGGTTCCAACTCTAGAAGCTTTGTAACAAAAGTCTGGTAAATGGTTTGGCCGGATGGGGTCGAGGATGTCAGTTTGGGCTTCTTTCCCCTATAATGATAGAACTACCTCAAGAGATAAGACATTATCCCATGAGAAGAAGATCCCTCTCCCATCCATTCATGCTATATAAACCTCCCTTTTTCCCAAGCACAAGCTAGTGTTAGTGTTGAAGTGTTAATGTTGGTGTGCTAGTGCTAATTAAGTTTGGAGTAAACAACAAGCTATTCATAGTTGTAGCTCTCTATTTGTGTGAGGGAGAAGTGTGAATTTGGTTGAGTGTGAAGCCTAAAGGGAAGAGCCTTAAAACTATTATTGTTGAGGCCATCATGGAATGCTAGCGGAAGTGTGTGGTAACTTGGTTTTGTCGGAGGAGAACAACAACGTCAAGAAAATGGTTGTAATCTCTCCTTGATTCAATATATATGCAACTATCAATTGATTTCCTACATGATGTTTCATCTTACATGTTAATGGCTTAATGTTTCTTGACTTGTTAAGTAGGTTGAATTAAAATTTGTCTATTATCACGGTTGTTGTTTGTTGTTTGTTGTTGTTTACTTGTTTCAGGTGTTTGAAGAAGGAAGTGAGAGATAGCTGGAGCGAGCAAGCAAGGACATCTTCAAACAGGATAAGCCTACTAAGAGGTAGGCCCTCGTAATTGGTTCTAACCTAAGGAAATATTCCATATAATGTATCAGTTTTGGCTAGACCCGTTATCGGGCTAGAGGAATTGCTTGTGTCTGCACTCATAATTTTGCTTCACCACATAAGGGGAATGACAAAGGGAAGAAAATTATCAATGCAGAGCCCAATGCCACCGTTGCCACCATGAAGATCCAGAAGGAGGAACCTGAAGATCCAGAGGAGGAGGAGTTCCTCTTCCACTCCTAGATGTGGGTAAAGGGTACCCCGCTATAGTTCATTGTCGACAGCAGGAGCCAAAAGAACCTCATTTCAGCAGAGGTCGTGAAGTGGATGGGCTTACTGACCACAACACATCCACAACTGTAAACCATCGGGTGGCTTCACCAACGACGAGATCTTCGCGTTAGCCAACAGTACTACCTTCCGCCATCTCTTTGGTTACCGCAAAAAAATGTAGTAAGCTCATTTCCAAAACTGGGAAATTTGTTTTCCTGATGATAAGCCCTTAGGGAAAGAAGAAGCCAATGGCCATGACCTCCAGACAGGGCCCCTCTGCATGACAACAACATATGGACAAGGTTGTGGAGGAGTACGAGGACATCCTCACCTCCCCCACAGGGGTGCCTTGGCACTGTCAGGTCAATCACTCCATAGATCTGACCCCAGGTGCGCCACTGCCCAATGGACCAATCTATCAGTGCTTTATTCTGGAGAACGATACAATCAAGAGGTAGATTCAGGAGCTGCTGCAGAAAGGTCACATCCATCCGAGTTCATCGCCCTATGGGAGACCGATCGTGTTGGTACAGAAGTAGGATGGGACTTGGAGACTCTATATTGACTACTGGGCGCCGAATAAGATCACTGTTTAGAATAGGTACCCGATCCCATAGATTGATGACCTTATGGACCAACTGAATGGGGAAAATATTTCAGCAAGATCGACTTGAAGTCCGGATATCACCAAGTACCAATAGAACCCTCCGATGTGTGGAAGACTCCCTTCAAAGCCAAGGAGGGCCTTTTCGAATGGTTAGTTATGCCTTTTGGGTTGAGGAATTCTCCTGCAACCTTCATGAGGCTGATGGATGACATCTTGCAGCTATTCACCAACTCATTTGTAGTGGTATACTTGGATGACATCCTGGTCTTTAGCTAGAGTTGGGAAGAGCACCTCCACCACATTCACAGATTCTCCAAACACTGCGGCAACACAAGCCATGTGCCAATTTGGAGAAATTCACTTTCAACATGAACCAGGTTCAAATATAGGATACATTATTGATGAATGAGGGGTGCATATGGATCCAGCCAAGATCCAAGTCATTCAGGATTGGCCAGCCCCAACCACTCTGACGGAGCTCCGTAGCTTTCTGGGTCTTGCCAATTTCTAGTGCAGGGTCGTGTTGGGATTCTCTCATATCAGTTGGCCCTTGAGTCCAGTCACCAAGGGAGGACCAAAAGCAAAATTATTTTGGTCTGAATCTCAACAAAAGGCATTCGTAGAGTTGAAACATT
>APFE031512953.1:0-21928 GCA_000404065.3 Pinus taeda
GGTCACGATATGTAGTGATCCGACGGTTCATTCTCTCCTCGGTATTACCGACACTTGATCCGTGGCTTGACACCCGATTGGTCCATGAATTCTATTTAAAGCGCATGGAGGGTCATTTGTAGGTTAACCGTGCATGAGAGAAGCTTATGTAAATTTTCATTCTTTTATTAATAAATTGCCTGTAGTGGCCACGTTGGCACAAGCCATGGACTGTTTCCCTCTTTGAGGGTTTTAATCACGTCAAAATACTGGTGTATTGATCTGTGATTTGTTTGTGAGTGGTGTCCTTTTGGTGTTCTGTCTGAGGAACTTACCCTGTAAATTCCTACATCCACTTTTGCGTCAAGATTTGCATCAGGTTTTGTGTCTCATATTGCATCTACTTTTGCATCGAATTTTGTTGCATCAACTTTTGCATCCTATTTTACATCCATTGTTGCACCCATGTTTACGTCCACTTTTGAAACCCTTTTCGCATCTTATTTTGCATCTTCATTTGCTTCTTTTTTTGCATCTATCATTACATCTACTTTTGTTGTGACATAATTTGTGCCATGTTTTATACTTACTATTGTACCCACGTTTGCTTCCAATTTTGCATCCATCTTTGCATCCTCTTTTGCATCAAATATTGCATCTATTTATGCAACCATTTTTGTGTTGGGTTTTGTGTCTCATTTTCTATCTTCTTTTGCATCTACTTCCATTGCATCCAATTTTGTTTCTCCTGTTGCACCCATGTTTGCATCCACTTTTACATCCCTTATTGCATCTTGTCTTGCATCTTTTTTTTTGTGTTTTTTATTACATCCACTTTCTCATCCACTTTTGTTGTGCCACAATTTGTGCCATATCTTGTCCCTATCATTGAAACCCACATTTTCTTCCACTTTTTCATCCACATTTGCATCCTCTTTTGTGTTCAAGTTTGCATCAAATATTATTTATGTTTTTTGCATCCCATTTTGCATCAAATTTTGCATCCACTTTTGATGCGTCTAATTTTGCATCTAATTTTGTGTCCACTATTGCACCCAGGTTTGGTCAATGTTTACATCCCTTTTTTCATCCAAGTTTTCCTCCTTTTTGCATCCAATTTTGTGTCCTTTTTAGCATTAGTTCTTGTATCCACATTTGTTTCACCACAATTCATGCTAAGTTTTATGCCTACTATTGCACCCATGTTTTCTTCCACTTTTTCATCCATGTTTGCATTCTATTTTGTGTCCAAATTTGAATCAACTATTGCATCTACTTTTTCATCCACTTTTGTGTTAATTTTTGTGTCTTGTTTTGCATCTACTTATGTCGTGTCCACTATTCATCCAATTTTACGTCTATTGTTGCCCCCATTTTTTTTGTTCACTTTTGCATCAATTTTCCAACAATCATCATATTTTTTGCATTGATGATATTTCTTATGACATTGACAATTATGAAAAATTGATGACAATGTCAATAATTTTGATGATGATGATAATGAAGATGATGACGATGACATGAATTGTGATTATTATGATAATGAAAATTATGATAAATACGATGGGGGTTACAATGACAATGATGATGACAATGCTAAAAACCGTGACCAATCTTCCCAATTTTTAAATTTTGTCATTATCATAATCTAATTGTTATATTTGGCATCATCTTCCAAGTCATCATCATCTGATCATCATTATCATTGTTTTCATGATGAAGATGAAAACAATGATGATAGAAATTACATTAATTATGATGATGGGGATGATGAAAATTATAATTATGATGAGAATGATAATGATGATGATGATCATCGATCATCTCTCAAAAATAAATTTGTTATTTATATTGCATATATCATGTGTCCTAACAACCTTTTTCGAGCACTCGTAACATTTTTTGGGTTGATGGTATTTCTCACAACACCTATAATTATGAACAATTAATGACAATGTCCATAATCATGATGATGATGATGACGATGACATGAATGGTGATTATGACGATAATGTAATAATGACAATAGTGATGACAATGATCATGGTGATGATGACGATGATGAAGATGATGACACTCCCTCTAAACTAGGGAGGTATTCATAATGAGACAAAAAGGTACTCTCAAGTTGAAATATTCATATAAGAAGGGATCTAGATTGATAAGCATCAACGATGATTTACATCATCATAGCCAGCATTGTCTAAATATCAAGGCCTTTATTAACAAGTTCTATCTCTCCATTAGATCATAGCACAATGTTGGGAGGCATAAATTTGGACACCATTGCCTCTCTAGGTACTTACCCCACTAGGATGTTCACCAGGTATGTCCTCACATGATCATTTCCTAATCCACTGTCATAATATTTGACACTAGGAAATGTTGATCCTAATGAATATTTATCTTGGATTAATGTACTTGACTCATGGCAGTTAGTCCTAGTCAAAGTACAAATTCTCAAAGAATATTGGTCCCAGATGTTTATCCAATCCACCATTCTCCCTACTAGTGTCTTTACTAGGTTTACAAATATTAGTCCTAGCCATAGTACATGACACATGGATAATATGGTCTCCACCCTCACTCCCTCTCAACCAGGGAAGAGACATCCACAAGCATAAGCTTTTCTCAAGAATACCCATCATTTTCATAAAGAATAACATCATTAATATGTTTTCATCATGACACCTTCATGATTAAGAATTCATATATTTGTGGCAAAATATTTCCCCTTTTTTCATTTGTGATGAAATAAAATAAAAAAGTGAAAGCCAAAATCAATAAAGATACACTATAATGATTTATCTAAGTCTAAACTCTAAGGTTGAAGTGAAAATTCATGTAAATGTTATATCTATGAGTTGTGCCAAACTTATGAAAACCTTATTCCCTAAGTCTTATATATAAGAAAAATCAAAAGAAATAAAAATAAGGCCCAATGAATGGTAGCTCATGTATTCACTCCCTCTTTGGAAAACATATGAATATATGCATTCCTAGTCACACTTGATCACATGGTTGTGATGGTTAAATAATGAAGTCCTTTTTTCCCCTTGCATTTTCACTTCATCATTTAAGCACCTAATTGAGGATCTAGGGAATGTTTTTTGCCTTAGGGTTTCATGTCTACTCTTGGTTTGCTTATGTCACACTATGGTAAATTTATGTGTGGAGTGAAATACTTAAGTTTGTGGAGTTATTACAATAGTGTATTAAGTTAGTCACCACACACACATATGTATTAAATCTCATTGATCCACGTGTGTGAGTTGGAGACTCATTGCTTAAGAACTTTAATGGAGACTAATTTAGGGATTTGATGGTATAGCTTACAAAATCTCTTGGTAAACATTGTGATTCATCCTTTCTTTTCCTCGAGACACTTGATAATATTGAAGTCACTCCCAATAATCCATGTAGATGGGGAGTATAAATTACTTGTTTTGGAAATAGAATTGAGAAATAGAGGTTTTCCATTTGCGATATTGGAGTATTGGATACATGGTACTAGTCCTTGATGTCAATTAACTAAAATTGTATTGTCATAATGCGAAAAGAGGTAAACATATTTGTAACCTTCATGTCCTGATCATTCCAAATAATAACCATTCCACCCAATTATCTCTAAGCATCAATCACTACTACTTGGTAATTCGTCCCCCATTTGCTAATTATATGAGGTAGAATTTGACTTAATATTTTTGTTTCTTATATCAACATTATTGATGGGTGCTTTGCGTACCATTTTTCTTTTAGGAGTCTTTGTTTTCTTTTACTATTGAGGCCCCTCATGTTCCACGAGACTATTTTTTCATGGAGAATTTACACAAAAAGGAAATATAATATGGCTAAAAGAAACATGTTTCAAGATTTATGTTCTTGGACAATGCCATTTCATGACTCCTATATTCCCTTAACCTGGGACCAAATGGTGAACTTGATGGCCTTAAGGGAAATTAACCAATGAAAATCTCAAAAAGAGGTGACTTTTGACTTTATCACATACAAGTTAATATATTAAAAAAATATCCATAACAATTTCAACAATCAATGAATCATTAAAAAAATATCCAAAACAATTTCATCAATCAATGAATCATTACATTATAAAATACAATCTATAAACCTTTTGGTACCTTTTTGCTAAACCATGCTCAAAACCAACATATTTAACATTAATGTTTAACAATAATATGGAAAATAACACATTTTCATAAATTAAATAACATGTTATCAAGCCTAAGAAATATCACTAACAGAAAGCCAAAAAGCATGCAACTAATGGGAGTGACCACTCAAGGCCACCATAAGATAATTAATCTATTAAGACCAAAAATAATGGGAACAAAGATATACAAAGGACAAAGGCAAACCTATTTTAAATTTATTGTTTTATTAGGTGCAATTTGAACATCTCAAGATATAATGAAAAGCATTATTAATTTTATTGCTTTAAGAAAACCCAAGCACGTTATATAACTTAGAAACGAAGAGATGTATAATATCCATCTCAGCGACACAACACACGGCATTAAGTTACTTTTTTATATATAATTTAAACTTTTATCATAAACTCACAAATTTAGCATGAATGGAATGTTTAAAATCCAATTTTTATAAAGCAAAATATTTTTTGTTATAAAAATACCAAAAATAAATATATATTTTTAGAAAATAAAATAAAAAATATAACTAATAATATTAAAAAAAAAAAAATATAAGCAAATTATTTATTTATCTATTTTTGTTTTTGTTTTTGTTTTTTTGTTTTGTTTTTTTTTTTTTAAATAATTTTTAGAATTTTTTTAAACACTTCCCTCCATTCTAAGAAGCAAAAATAACAATAGAAATAAGGATGGACCAAAAATCTTCCTTTACATGGTAAGTATTTCCCACCATTCATTCTACTCACTCGAGTTATTTCATAAAACAAATATAAGTGTTATTTCACACTCTTTTCACAAAGCCTATTAAGCTTTGCCTGTGATATATCTATTACTTGATGGAGTCCTTGATATATTAATCAAGTTTTAATTCCTTGGAGATTAGTTAGAGAAAATAAATCATGAATACTCTTAATTCCAAGTTCAATGCCTTTGATGGTGGACACGAGGCAAGGGAGGGGTTGCTATCATGGTCATAACTCCAAATTCATTGTCTCTGATGGTGGACGAGGCAAGGGAGAGTGTTGCAATCATGGTCGTGGTCGTAGTTGTGGTCATGGAGTTTTTTCTTTTACTTTATATTTAGGGAGTTCAAAGCAATATGAATGGAATCATTGTCGTCACTAGGTACACTGGATTAAGTGTCATAATGGATAAAATGAAGTAGTTATTTGTGAGCATTTGTTCTTGAATGAACATTAGGATCCATTTTGTCATAGATAAAAGTACATGCATTAAAAAAAACCCAGTATTTCACGTGACATTCATATTGTATGAGACTTATTTGTCATTAAAAAAATTTACTTTTTTTTTTTGGGGGGCAAATGCTAAACTATTTATATTAAGAAAAAGAAAAAGATATGTACAAGAGGTCGAAACCTCTGAGAGCGCGTGAACAGCTCTCTATCAAGTTTTCCAGACCAAAATTGGTGTTTACAGGCCTTGACACAGTGCCTGTACTCAAAAATACATTTCCAGTCTACAGATTTGGACATGATGACCTGGAATTAACAAAATGCATGAACAAAAGCTGACTAGACAATACCAAGATGCCTGTTAGGAGAGGGAAGCTGGAAAGAGGACACACGTCCAGCTTCCGAACAGGTGGCACACAAATCCATAAACCAACAGCAAGCTGAGCGTGGGTGGCATGCAGGACGCTACCCGGGCGGACACAGTTGACACTCGTAACCAAAAGAGCAAGGACGAACTGAGCGCAGGTGGTCATCGAAACAGAACCAAAAAACCAAAAAACACTGGAGAAGTACCTTACTCCTTCCCCACCTCGGCAGCCGCCTGATCCTCATTTTCCTTCTGCTTTGCAGCTTGCTGCTCGGCCTCCCATTCCGCTTCCTCTCGTGCTGGATCAGGCACAAACTCGATTTCCATGGCGACCGGAATGTCCTCCAGTCTCAGAAAGCCTGGAGGGAGAATGGGATACAGACGACCTCCAAAGAAGCACTCAGGTTTCTTGTCTTCATCAGGTATCTTCTTAGCTGCCAAATTGGTGATTTCCATGTCCATAAGGCTACAGATTTCCCGAAGGGCTTCATTCTGCTCCTTTGACTGAAAGCTTGTGCTATCCTCTTTGAGCTTGCTCTAAGAGGAGGGTAGGTAGGAACTTTCCTCCTGGCTTCCGCTCTGAGAGGAATTGTTGGAGCTTGGCTCCTACTCCACACAAATCCCCTTTCCCTTATCTTCTTCTTCATCTTCTTCCGAAAAAACCACTGTAATCATTGCAGAAACAATTGGCTTCTTGGTGCGACGGAAGTATTTGAATCTTACCGTCTGCACCGAGTTGCTGATATCTGAGTCGGATTCGTCAGAGCCCGGAGAGTTGGGCAAGGTAACAGCCAGCGGGGTAACCTTCTGCGGGCTATGAACACCTCTGCCGCCAAGGTTCCCTCTTTTACCAGGATTCTTACCCCTACTCGGCGAAGCATGACCTCTAAGAGGCATCCTGAACCTATAAAGCTTTAACTGGGTTTCCTTAGCTAGCCTCTTCGTGAAAAATTGTAGCAGAGGGGGCCAAATCTCAAACTGCTTGCTGCCTCTGAAGCAATTCTTCTTCCCTGACCAGTAAGTGGGTTTGCCTCTAGGCTTGCTCGCACTTACATTCTTCTCCTCTGCCCACAAACCCCTAGTATCTTGCAGAGCAGAATCGAAATCCCTGGCCTGTTCAGACAAGCCTGTTAAACTGAACTCTTCGTGCCCCGACATTCTGTTTGCTGTTATCTTAATTCCTTGGTAACTCGGGCAGAGGAAATGGCATTGAATGCCCTTCAATGCGCGATTAATGGAATTCATTAGCTCAGGACAAGTTGCCTTCGCGCCGAAGGCTTCTCGTGTTGATCACATGGCCATGCTCTATCAATGTGTCACCCGCATCCGGGTAATCCTTTGCTTCTGTCTGCATGTCACTATTAAGGATTTCCTGGAAGGTTGCTCGTTCCGATTCTGAAACAATAACCTGTGGGGATCCTTCCTGGTGCTCCTTGCCTTGCTCTGCCCCTAAATTAGCCAAGTGGTCTGCAGCTTTGTTCCCTTCATGTCTGGTGTGCTTGAATGAAGTGGCTTGGTTGTTCTGAAGCCAAGTCTGGAGAGATTCAAGCCTGGTAGCCATCCTCCAGCTCCTACTAACCTTCTGGGCTGCAGAGCCTTGCTGAATTTTGGTAGCCATGTTAATAATAATTTGAGAATCTCCTTCCGCTATGAGGGGGAAGAAACTCTGATGTTGAGCAATTTGGAGTCCTTGCCATAGTCCTTCCAACTCTGCTGCATTGTTAGTGTTCCATCCTATTGTTCCAAAGTAGACTTTAAGAGGGATTCCCTGAGAGTTTCTTATAACGCCTCCATATCCTGTGATGCCTGGATTGCCTTTGGATGCTCCATCTAAGTTGAGAATATAAGTATGTTTAGGGGGAGGAGTCCAGTTGGTGAGCATTTTTTTTTTCCTCGTGACCGAGATGACTTGAGCTGAATTGGGAGGAGTGATTTGAAATTGCCAATTGTTCCATATCGTCTACTCCTGATTGCTGGAAGGAAAGTCCTCCTGGGACCAGCCTTTGATCGATAGAGTTTCCTGAAGGTTCTGCTTGATGATGATCCAAACTTGCTCCATATCCATAGCCTGATCTTTAAACACTCTCCGATTTCTTTCTTTCCAGATGTTCCACATTACTGTACTTGGAATGATTTGCCAGAGAGTATTGAGTATATTACACTGATAGGGCTGCTATGGCCAAGATCGGAGTGTGTTGTTTATGTCACCCCGGGCGCTTACTTCCTTCTGGCAACGAAAAGAAACTTTCTCCCATATCCTGCGGCTGAGGGGACATAGGTGCATAAGATGTGCTGCTGATTCCTCCTCAATTTTGCAATTAAGGCATATAGAGGGTCCTGCAAATTTCCTCTTTCTAAGATTGTCCCAAGTAAGAGTTCTATTGTGCGACAACAGCCAAAGAAATGTGGAGATCTTTGGCCATATGGGAGGTTGCCAGATTCGCTCCCATATTTTGTCTTTGATGTAATTTCCTTTTATGATAATGTGGTAGGCTTCTATGGATGTGAAAGTCCCTTTCTCTGCATAACCCCATCTTAGTGAGTCTGGGCCATCCTCCTTGATTATTTTCCTCTTTTTTAGCTCCGCTGCTAAAGCTGTTTGAACCTCCGCTGGGCCATGGGGTAAGATAGCGCTGGCTTCCTTCCATTCACGATGATCTGAGGTGTTATTAGTAGTCCAGAATTGGTTGATATTTCCCTGTTGTATGAGCTCCTGATTGGGAATGTCTTGAATGATGTTGTTTATACTAGGTAATTGTTGCCATGAGTCCGTCCAGAAGCGTGCAGTACATCCATTCTTGACTTCCCAAAAACTATGCTTTTGTATGAGGTCCTTGTTGAGAATTGCTGAGTTCCAAATGGCTGAGCCTTTGCTGATTTCTGTCATTCTTACGCGCTCCTCCAGAGGCAAATTGTTGGCATATTTCGCTGTCCATATTTGTGCCCATTGGGTATCTGGATATGTTAGCCATTTCCACCATATTTTTGCGCCCATGATCATATTACTATGTTCAGGATCCCGTAGGCCAATTCCTCCTCCAATTTTTGGGAGGCATGTTTTCTCCCACTTGACCAGCGCCCATTTCCTGTTTGGACCAGAGCAGCCCCATAGGAAGTTTCTCTGTAATTTTTTAATAGCTTTGAGGACCCATTTTGGAGCTGCCAATATGGAAAATAGGTATAGCGGCATTGATTGCAGGACGACTTTAATTAGGATCATCCGACTGGCCATATTTAGGGATCTATGAGTCCAAAGAGATAGCTTGGCTTCTAATTTTTCCAGAAGGGAGGACCAGGAAGAATACTTCCAGGCATACTCGAAGAGAGGTGCGCCGAGGTATTTGGAAGGCAGAGATGCAATGGAGAAGCCGAGAATGCGAGCAATGGCCCGCTGGGTGGTTGGATGGGTATTGAAGAAAAAGATCTGAGATTTGACTTTGTTTATGAGGGTTCCGGAAGCTTTAGAGAAGAGAAGGAGCAGTGAATTTAGAGCGCGGGCTTCTTGGACCGAGGAGTAGCCAAAAATCATGTTGTCGTCAACAAATTGCTGGTGAGAGACTATGGGGGCTTGGTGGAGGGTGATGCCTTTCAGATCTTGGGATTGAATGGCGTTTTTAATACATCTACCAAGGCCTTCCGCCATTATAATGAATAGGAAAGGTGAGAGGGGGTCCCCTTGTCTGATACCTCTTGAGGAACGGAAGGTTGAGGTCGGGATGCCATTTATGAGGATTGAGAAGAAAGCAGAGGATATTAAGCTATTGACCCATCGGATCCAAGCATTATCAAAACCAAAAGCCTTTAATACCTTTTGCATGTATTCCCAGCTTATGCTATCAAAATCTTTTGAGAGGTCGATTTTGAGAAGCATACCTGGTTTATTTGATTGCTTGAGGGAGTGGATGATCTCATGAGTGAGAATTATCCCGTCCGTAATTTGACATCCTTCCACATAGCCAGACTGTTCTGGAGATATGATGAGAGGAAGCACTGGTTTTAATCGTAACGCCACCACCTTCGATACAATCTTGTAGATGATGTTACATAGGGCTATTGGTCTGTACTTATCAGGCTTGTTGGACTCCTCCGATTTGGGGATTAAGGCTATGAAAGTTGCATTCAGTCCTGGGTGCATCCATCGCATATTGCGGGATTCTTCTACCACTTGCCATACTTCCCATTTAATTAGTTCCCAGAAGTAATGAAAGAAATTTGACGTAAATCCATCAGGGCCTGGAGCTTTACCTGCTTTGAGGGAGTTTGCTGCTGTTTCCACTTCCTAAAGGCTGATCGGCTTGAGTAGTAGGGTATTCTGCTCCTCTGTTATGAGACACGGGATGTGTCTCGTGATGCTTTCTATGGCTTCTGCTCTATTTGTGTTTGGCTCCTTACTCATTTCCTTGAAATATTGAATAAATTCTTGTTCAATCTCTTCCTGGGTTTCCACCTTTTCTCCCTGAGCATTGATGATTTGTGATATATGATTTCTCATTCTCCTTTGGACAGTCGATTTGTGGAAGAACTTGGTGTTTTTCTCCCCTTCCTTGAGCCATCTGATTCTGGATTTTTGTCGCCATAATACCTCCTCCTGTTTCTCCCTTTCTAGAAGTTTTCCTTCCATATCTTGTTCTTTTTGTGCTAGTTCTTCTGAGCGTCCCTCTGTAATGATTTGTTGTTGCGTCTTTTTTATTCCTTGTATGATCAGCTCTTTCTCTTTTAAAATATGGCCAAATGTATTTGTGTTCCATCATTTGATTTCAGCTTTGAGCATCTTCAGCTTTTTTTGGAATCTTGCCATTTTTGTAGGCGCAATTGGGTTGCTATTTTGCCATGCCTTCTGAATGAAATCCTTAAATTCTGGGTGAGAGAACCAGAATGCTTCAAATCTAAATGGTCTTTTGATGCTATTTCCTGGCCGATTCCAATGTAATTCTATTGGCCAGTGGTCAAATCCGGAGAATGGAATGATGTGCGCAGTAAACTCTCCTCCAAGATGGACGGCGTTGTCGGATAAAAGAAATCTATCCAGACGGGACGCAATTTGTAGAGGGGCAACGCGTTTGTTCGTCCAGGTGAATAGGCCGTTAGCTGTGGGAATATCTATCAGCCAGTTATTTTGAATGAAGTCTTTGAGTAAGGTGCCATCTCGGTTGATCCTGCATCTGCCTCCTTTTTTTTCTTCTGTTGAGGCTATCATGTTGAAATCGCCACCCAGAATCCAAAGCGGATGATGCCTGTCATGATTGAGCTGAGATATGTTTTCTAGGATTGCAGCTTTCTGGGGACCTTCTTGAGGGAAGTAAACATTAGTTATGTGGCCATGGATGTTTGTGCCCATGATATGAAAATCTGCTTGTATGAAATTTTTGTTTGCATGTGTATTATTTAGTTGTATTTTCCCTGCATCCCAGAGGATTGCCAATCCTCCAGAGGCTCCTTGTGCATCGACAGTTGTGACTTGTCCTCCTGGCCAAGCTGTGGCTGCGATTCTTTCCAAGATTATCGAGTTGCATTTTGTTTCCTGTAGGAACAAGATGGTTGGTTTGTCTTCCATGATCAAATTTTTGAGGAGTTTTCCTTTCCTGGGGCTATTTATCCCTCTAATATTCCAGGAGATTAACTTCATTGAGAAGTTTTGGGGTTAGTGTTGAAATATTTGGTGAGTTTGGCATATCTACCTGACTCCACCAAAACTTCTCCAATCTTGATTGTTCTTTCTAGAGCTGTCTTTCTGCCTCTCTTTTTGCTGTCTTTGTATATAAGTTTACCATCCCATTGGCTGCCTGTCTGGATTCCCAGTGAGTATTTCTTTTGAGCCTTTTTTAGAATTTCTACTAGATTGTCAACCTGTGTTTCGGGGATTTTATCGAAGTTCCCTGTTTTGCATGCTAGTTCTAATCCGAGAAGGTCAAGTTCCCCAACGTCGATTGTTTCAGTATCGTCTTCCATGAACTGTGCCTCCTGCGTGTTGCCTTCTGCTTCCTTTCCCTTATCCTTTGTGTGGGATGGGTTATCTATCTCCATCTCCGGGTTGGACCAGGTCTCTGTAACTGGCTTTTCCTTTCCGCCTTCTTGGTTCTTCATTGATGCTTCTGGCTTGTTGGGTTTGAAGGTTTTGGAGTTAGATCCAGGCATTTCCGTTTGATCTTCTTGCGCTAATGTCTCAAAACTGTTGCTTGTTGACGGTTGAGATTTCGCTTCCGTCTCTGTCTTCCCTTTTGGAGTGGCTGGAGTCTTTTTGTGTCCCCGTCTTCTGTTTGTTACTTTAGTGAACCCATCCTGGGTTTGTGGATCTTGTTTACTTGGAGCTTCAGGCTTGATATTTAGTGGGCAATCTCTGAAGAGATGTCCCAGAGTATGACATCGCCTGCAGCGAAACGGGACGTGCTCATAGTCTAGGACCTGGATCCAATCATGGTCTTCATGAAATAGGCGTATTGTGTCAGGAAGAGGCTGTTTCAGGTCCATATAGACACAGATTCTGGCATAAGAGGCATAAGTGGTGTATCGCACAGCCTTTGTTTCTTCAGCCACTTTGACGAAGTCCCCGAACGCAGATCCAAGGGCTTTTAATGAATCTTCCCCCCAATACTCCCACGGGAGTGAGTATAAGCAGATCCAGACTGGGGCATAACTTAGATCTTCCGTATCTGGGTTGAATCTAGCTTTCCATTCTCTAAGGAATAGCCCTGCCGAGTTGAAGAAGTAAGGTCCGCCTTCAAATACTCTGTTTCTGTCTTCAAGACAGTTGAAGATGGCTGTAAAGAAGCCTTTTGGCCCTATTAAGAGGGTGATTTCGCCCTTGGGTTTCCATGTTCTGTTTATCCAGTTTCTTAGAGCCCTTTCAGTGGGCCAAAGTCCCATAAATTTGCATATGAGGGCATGGTCTTGCATAAACTGAATACGGGCATTGATACGATGGCTTGGTAATTCTACTTCTGGCCTGTGAGCAACCACATGTTTACAGGTAGAGGATCTTACCTTATTGGCTGCATTGCTGTTGTTATTTGTAGTTTCCTCTGCTGTCGCGTTGTGGTCTGAGACGTCATCAGTGGTGACCTCCGGTCCTTGCAAGTTTCTGCCGCCATGCGGCTCTTTGTTGCCCTCCCCCAGCGGGGAGTCCATTGGTAAGTTACGCCCAGACTCCGTCCGAGCAGAACGCTACCACTATCAGGTCAGTGCGACACAGAACAGTGCAGCCTGCCGCCGCAGGTCTGTGCAAACCCTAGCAGCTTTCCGTAGCCATGATCGCTTTGCTCCCGTTCGCAGCCTCAAAAAAAAAAAAAAAAAAAAAAAAAAAAAAAAAAATACTTTTTTCATGTGACATTCTTTTTTTGATAAAAAATCTTCTATTTCTAATCTGAATTACAATTGTAATATGAAATAAAGTCTCCAGTAACTCTTAACTTACCAATCATGCATGGACATCATAAGAAACATTCACAATATAATATGAAGAAAAAATGGGTACCTACTTCATATGCATTAAAAAATGCTTCTACTACTTAATGTGAATTACAAGTGTAAACTTAGTTGGATCTCCAATATATCTTAAACCATATTTTCATTTTATCTTTTAGTACTATTAAATGTTATTATGTCCTACCTCATTTTATTATGTTATTAAATGTTATTATGTCCTACCTAATGACCACGAAGATGATGATATAGACTATGTTTATATTACATCATATATTAGAGATGTTGATGATGATGATGGAGATGGAGTTGGTGATGATTATGTGGATGATATTATCAAGATGGTTAGGATGATGATCATGAGGATGATCTTGACTATGATTTTCGTGGTACAAGCTAGCCATGTTTTATGTTTTATATTTATTTGGGATGTTTTAATATGGTAATCGTACATTTGAATTTTAGTTGATTCGAATAATGATGATGATACTATCAGTACTATCTTGTTACCTTATGAATATGTTGAAAATTGTTTACATTTTTTTTTATGAAGAATTATTGTGTATGATGAGATTCCTATTTTTTTATGGTTGTTGTGAATTTACCTTAGAATAATGATATCTATGAAACATTTCTATTTGGTAATCATACATTGAATTTTAGTTGATTTGATTAAATATGATGATAATATTATCATTTTTATCTTGTTATTTTATGTATATATTGAAAATTATCAACATTATTTTGATGGAGAATTATTATGTATGATGATATTACTATATTTTGATGGATTTTGTAAATTTACCTTAGATTAATGGTGTTCACAAAAGATTTTGATGTGATAATCACACATTTGAATCTTAGTAGATTTTATTAAAGATGACGAGAATATTATTAGTATTATCTTGTTACTTTATATATGTGTTGAAAAGTGTCAATGCTTTTTGATGGAGAATCATTATGTATAATGATATTACTATTTTTGGATGTAATGTTGTGAATTTAACTTGGAATAATGATATATGTGATAAGTGTTGATTTAGTAGACATATATGTATATTGAAAATTGTCAATGATTTTTTTATGGAGAATTGTTATATATGGGGATAGTGCTATATTTTTTATGAATGTTGTTAATTACCCTTAAATTTGTTTACAAATATTAAGTTATCAAATTGAATTGTGATATCTTCTTAAATGTGTTATACATGAAAACACTTATTCATCATCTTGGAGGAGAATACTATGTTGTTGGTTGAAATACCCCTTTCTCCTAGACTATATAAGACTATAATACAAGTTATGTACCATGAGGACCACGTTATCCTAGTCTATAGCAAGTTGTCCCCTTCATATAACTTTTGTTACCAAAATTATCACTCGGTCACAAGGAAAAAACTCAAATTAACTGGAATTTGACACTCTTGTTCACTTTCCGAAGCTCATATGGTATTATGTGATCTCTTTATCCTAATATTTAGCTTTTTCTTAAGAAAGAAAAGCATACAAAAGCGAGAAAGAGCCATAAAGCATGGGCAAGCTTTTTCCTAAGCACAAAAGCATCTAAAAAGTGGAAAATGTCATTTTTATACAAAGAAACATTATTCACCCAAAAGCTTTTTCCCAAATTGAACTAACGAGGAATTTGGGAAATCTTCATAGCCTTCACTTTCATATATATTGGAGGCTTGGCTATTGAGAAAAAGGATGGGAATTATTGTATTGTCACGTTGAGATATATCTTGAGAGGGAGAGTTTTGGAGCTAGGAGTTAAGGAATGTGTTGCTGCAACTGCGTTTGATGGTTGTAACTTTCCTCCAACTCCTTTATTAATATAGATCGATTTTTCTTCCTTCCATATGCTATTATTCATTATTTACTTATTCTATTTAACTAATGAATGCATTGGATTTTGGTTTATATTTATTTATTCAGTAATATTTATATGTTTCTGATAGTTTAGATTATCCAGATATTATGTTGTGAAGGTTGCTTTCTTCTCTCCCTTATGTGTAGGATCGAGATTTGGAGCACTTCCCAGCTACACTTAAAAAACCAACAAGACCTACGTGTGAGATTCACAAGAATTCCTTCTCTTATACTCTACATCTTGATCTACTAAGAATCCTGAGCTTTAGAACAAAATTTCTCTTAATTGGTCTGTCCTGGGTTTCCAGGATAAACTGAGAGAGTTTTATGTTCATATAACCATGCATTAAACCCTACAAAAAAAAGATATTTAATAACTATAATATATTTCACTATGTAATTGAAACTAGTAAAATGAACCCATAGAGGGGGTCATAAATGGAAATAAAAGTAAAACTTTAAACAAGAAGCCAAAAGTGGATGTAACCATGGATGAAAAATTGGGAGTAGAATTGGATGTTAAACTAGCCATCAAAACAAGATGCAAACAATGACACAAAAAGGGGTTTTAAAGTAGAATTAAAAAAAGGGTGAAACACTAGACACAAATAAGGGAACAAAATAGGGCATACAAAAGGATAATAAATTGGGTGCGAACAAGGATGCAAAATGGACACCAAAATGAGAATGCAAAGAATGGTGTAAAATTAGGATGCAAAAAAGATGTAAGAAAAAACAAAAAATAATATGAAAAATGAGACTAAAAAAGGGTGAAACCAAGGATGCTAAAAATGATGCATAACTAGATGAAAAATCAAACTAAAATCTAGGTACAAATTGAGATGCAAATTTGGACACAAAATGTGGTAGAAAAAAGAATGCAAATTTGGATGCCAAAAAGGATGCAAAAATAGACACCAAAAAAGATGCAAAATTGAACATAAAAAATGGTGTAAAATTTGACACAAAAATAGAAAAAATGGTGCAAAAATAGGCATAAAAATAGCTCAAATTTGGAAGAAAATTAAGATGCAACATTGGATGCAAATTAAGATGCAACATTGGATGAAAAATGAGGTGAAATATATGATTCAAAACTTGGTGCAAAAAAAAAAATGAAAAAGTAGACGAAAAAAATGGTTTAAAATTGAACATAACATTAGACACAAAATGGGATGCAAAGGTGGACACAACACATGGTTCAACATAGGATGTAAATTTAGATGCTCAAAAAGATGCAAAAATGGATGCAATAAATAGTGTTAAAAATGATGATAAATTGAATGCAATAAATGATGCAAAATAGGAGGCAAAAAAGAGAGAGAAATAAAATGCAAAAGTGGATGGAAAAAATGGTGCAAAAATGGAAGCAAAATTTGGAACTAAATCAGATTCAACATATGGTGAAAAATTGGATGCAAAAAATGGTGTAAAAATTGGCACAAAAATAGACGTAAAAATAAATACAAAATTAGATGCAAAAAATAGCATAAGACTAGATGAAAA
Source organism: Pinus taeda (assembly GCA_000404065.3). Classification (NCBI taxonomy): domain Eukaryota; kingdom Viridiplantae; phylum Streptophyta; class Pinopsida; order Pinales; family Pinaceae; genus Pinus; species Pinus taeda. The sequence continues at coordinate 16,503 of APFE031512953.1, forward strand.
AACTGGCACAAACTGGATGCAAAAAAAAGCACTAAATCGGATGCAAAAGATGGTATAAAACTTGATTCAAATTACAACACAAAACTAGAAGCAAAGAATGGCACAAAAAGGAGAAAAAAATGATGCAAAAATAAATGCAAAAGATGGCACAAAAATAAAAGCAAACCCTGTTGTAAAACCAAATGCAAATCTTGGTGCAAAATCTAATGCAAAAAATGATGAAAATTTTGGCGTAAAAAAAAAAAAAATGCAAAATTTGGCGCAAAAAAAGACGCTTTAAAAATTGTACAATAGAACCAGATTTAGCGCCAAGTAGCTCATCCCAATTGAGAAACAAATGCACTAAAATATGGTGGTGAATCTAGCACAAATTGCCTATTTTGTTATAGTGTCACTTCATAATTGTATACACATATTTTCTTGGCAAGAATTAATCTCCAAAAATAATAAAAAATTGTCTCCTCTCAATCTAAGACAACAATTCCTTCCTAATTTTTGCATAATAACTTTCATGAAAAATAAAAGCAATATATTGTGATAAGGAGGTAATAATTTTCAGGACCATTGGTAATAACAATTTTTTAATCCTCTCAATCTAAGACAACAATTCCTTCCTAATTTTTGCATAATAACTTTCATGAAAAATAAAAGCAATATATTGTGATAAGGAGGTAATAATTTTCAGGACCATTGGTAATAACAATTTTTTAATCCTTTAAAAAAATTTTAGATTTAAAACAACGTAACTATTATCACTTATAAAACCATAAAAAAAATGGATTTGTATTAAAAATTATAAAAATTAATATTATTATATTATTTTTAAACTATTCAATTTAAATATTTAAATTTTTTTAAAATATAACTTTATATAAAAAAAATAAATCAATTTTGTAAAATTAATTGAATTCAAATTGAACTAAAAAGTAATCCCAAAATATTAAAATTTTAAAACCTAAACCTAAAGTTAAATTTTTAAATTCAATACGTGTTGAAAAAGTTGATTTTCATCCAATGAGCTTCAATTTTGACTTTATCACCCTAATATACGCACATATCCAGGATTTCACGTTACTAGATGAATCGACGTCCTATGATCGCGATTTTAGAGCTCAGTGATTAATGGGAAATTAATGAACGATGACGCATGTTGGGCCTACATTGGGCTGTTTCCAGACCGAACTTCGTTATGGAATTTGAGTTTGAATGAAACAGTGAGAGGAGTGTCAAATTCATAGACTAACTCATATACCGTTATGCGGCAATTAATGAGCAGAGCTGTATATGGGAGTTGTCTATAATGCGATTTTTTGGAGATTTCGGTGACGGAATCCGGCGAAAGAAATTGAGGTTAAATCTTGATTTGTTGCAGTTAAAATGGTTTTTTCACTGAATATTTGGATTCAGCGCCTTGAAAAACCCTTGGGACGACTTGATTGTGCAGAAACTAGCTATCAAACTTGGGATTCCAATAACTCGCTGCCGGATTTTGACTGGAAAAACCCACCGGAAAGGATTCCAAAAAGTCTCATTATAGACAACTGCCCGTATATGTGTCTATAATGCGATTTTTTGAAAGTTTTTTTGGTGGGTTTTTCTTGTCAAAATTTGGCAGTAATTTATTGGAATCGCAAGTTGGTGCTGAATCCAAATATGCAGTTAAAAAACCATTTTAACTGCAACAAATCAAGATTTAACCTCAATTTCTTCTGCTGGATTCCATCACTGAAATCTCCAAAATTCATATCATAGACAACTCCATGATTATGAATGAATAACCTACTTGGTTAAGGGTGAAATATGTATGGTGGACATATACACCCTATTTGTTTAATAGAGATATATACAGCTTTTGCCAAGGGCTTATACAGCTTACAGTTATGGTTGGATTTAAGGAAGTAAATGATTTAATGGTGGGTATATACAGTCTATTTGTTTAATGGTGGGCATATACAGCCTTTGCTTAAGGGTGGATGCTTAAGGGTGGGCATATACAGCATATTTGTTTAATGGTAGATATATACAGCTTTTGTCGAAAGGCGGTATACACTTATAATTGGAATTAGATTTAAACAAGTAAATTATTTAATAATAAACATATACCACCTTCGCACATTAATTACAAGGAAGCCAACTAGATAATCCTTAACCCAACAACCCAATGAAATAGTGAGAGAAGTGTCAAAATCAAAAGAGTTTGAATGAGACAGTGACCAGAGTCCCAAAAGCTTACCGGTGACTCTGGGATTTTGCAGTTTGGCATGATTATGGCAGACATACTTGGGGGATTTGATTGCTGTTTTCTGCCCTTCCATTAACAAAGGCCCTTTCATTAACAAAGAGGTGGCTAGCTTTGTGTGTTCTTTTCCTGTATTTTGATACTGTTCTGCCTTAAACCATCACTGTTCTCAAACAATTCTGATTCATAGGAAGTGGCAGACTCCAAACAGCTGTAGTGCAAATTCTTCAAGCCTAGAGTTGCAAGTATGCTAATATCCGTAAACCAATATACTTGTATCTTGGAACAAGCTTCCATTTACTTTATCTTGGAATAAGCTTCAAAATAAATGGATGATAAGTTCCAGGCATATGTGCTTTCTATCATGAACAATTATAAACCATCACCATTATATGGATTGCAAATAAGCATAGCTCTTTCAAATTTGGTAGCTTTTTATTTTCATGTTATTCTTTATAATCTTATTTATTTAATTTTAAAAGTCACTCTTAAGCCAGATTTGGTGTAAGTTATCCAAAGAGAAAAGAATTGCATAGTTATTATATTAATTAATACTAATTATTATAATTAAAGTCAGATATTAAATTAGTGTATAATCCACTTTCAAAAATCCACTTTCAAATAATAATTTAACCAATAGAATCTACTAAACTTAAATAACCTAAGTTGAAATAATCACTAATCGTATCATCAATTAGAATTATAGCATATTTAAAATGCTTAACACAATTTTTGAGAAAATGCAGAAATTTTAGATTTTAAGTGGCATATATTTTTTAGGACTTGTCTAAAAAAGGTAACAATTTCATTCCGTTATTTTTTGTTTTTTTCTAAAAAATCAGAAACTGGAAATGTTTCAAAAGGTTTTTTAAATCATGAAAATAGATTTAAGGCTTTCCAAAACATTGGAAAACCCAAAATTCAGAAACTTAATCATTATAATTTGAATTTCCAAAAAAAATCATTAATTTTTCGAGCAAATCGACCTTTACTACTGTGCATATATTCTTCAAAACAAAATATATTTTCTCAATGAAATTTCTTTTTCAGCAAAGCTTGCAAAAAGTAGTCTCTATCAAATAATAATTGTCCATTTTTTAAATGAACTTCACAATCTTTCAAAGATAAATCATGAACATGGTATTGTTAGATTTACTTTGTGGGTTTTCCTAATTACTTTGAATCCTAACCAAGATCTACTCCTTTGTAAGAAATTGAAAATAATGCACAGCGGAACTTACTTGAGTTGAGTTGAGTTGTTGGCTTTTGAATCCTTCCAAGAGCTTGCAATTCTTTTCTCTGGCTATCCTTGATAGAGTATCAAGTCTTCAATGGAGCAGACTATTTTTCTAAGTGATTGCAAGCCTTGGAGACTCAACCCTTTTATAGCAGTCCCAATCCTATGGCAGCCGAAATTTGGCTGTCAATTGACAGCTAAATTTCAGTCCCAATCCTAGGGCAGCCGAAATTTAGCTGTCAAGAAATCTGGACAGCCGAAATTTCGCTGTCAAGAAAACTGGACAGCCGAAATTTAGCTGTCAAGAATTTATTACTGCTATTATTTCAATCAATTATAATCGGTCCATTAACAATTATAATTGATTAACATTATTCTATATGTATTTGTATCCAAATCCTCATTAAATACGTTTAATGCCATAACTTAATTAATCACATTATTTGGCATATTTAATCATTACATAAACGTAATCTTGCTGACAGTATTTGATATCATAATCATAATGCACGCATGTCCAACCTAATTATTGTAATTAGACGTCTCTAAATCAACAATCTCCCACATGGACAAGTGCAACCTTTTGATTATATATCCTTAACTTTATTGCATGCAACTTTTCTGTCTTTACTTATCGTATTTCTTAAACAATTCCGTCCATCAATTATGCTAACAAAGGACTTAAGCGGCATTTGTCACATTTATTCGCAACTAAACTGACATAAATCACGCTGCCAACATAACTGAATGACATGAATCTGATTTGGACATATAGTTTAGAAATTACACGCAAGTGTGATTAGACGTGCCTATTTCTAATTGAGTCACCTTTACTTTACTGTATGAGGCCAAAAATTTAAACTTTAAAGAAAGAAATAATGAAACTGAAACTGAATGCAACTTGTATATATCATCAAAAATGTTTACAATTGCATTACATAGAACATCAAAAACAAAACTTAAAACATATTCAGACTCCCACATTTTCTAATCATCCTAAACAGATATTACACCCATACAAGCAACATGTTGGTGAAACTTCTTGGGTGGTAATCCTTTAGTAAGAGGATCCGCAATCATGGAGTCTATACCTATGTGTTTTATACATAATTCATTATTCTGCACTCTTTCTTTTACAACCAAAAACTTAATGTCAATGTACTTCGACTTTGACGAACTTCGGTTGTTGGTTGCATATAACACTACTGAATTGTTGTCACATAATAATTTGAGTGGTTTCTGAATAGAATCCACAATTTTCAGACTTGCAACGAAGTTCTTCAGCCATACGCCATGATTAGATGCTTAAAAGCATGCAACAAATTCAGCTGCCATAGTGGAGGAGGCTACCAATGACTGTTTAGCGCTCTTCCATGACACAGCACCACCTGCCATCATAAAGATGTATCCTGATGTTGACTTCATGCTGTCGACACATCCTGCAAAATCAGAATCGGTATATCCAATGACCTCGAGTTGTTCTGATCTCCGATACGTGAGCATATAGTCCCTTGTTCTCTTTAGGTATCTCAACACTCGCTTGGCTGCCTTCCAGTGTTCCACACCTGGGTTACTCAAATATCTCCCTAGCATTCCGGTAATGAACGCAATATCCGGACGCGTGCATACTTGTGCATACATGATGCTACCCACGACTAAGGCATAGGGAATATCTTTCATGAGGTTTTTATCCAAGTCAGTTTGGGGACATTGTTTCAGACTAAACTTATCTCCTTTTGATATAGGGGTATCTCCTGGTTTGCTGTTTTGCATGCCAAATCTTGTTAGAATCTTATCGATATAGTTCCTTTGGGATAACCTCAGAATACCTTGAGATCTATCTCTAAGTATTTCAATCCCTAGAACAAATGATGCATCACCAAGATCTTTCATTTCAAAGTTATTAAATAAAAAATTCTTAGTTTGATGCAACATATCCTTATCGTTACT
>APFE031512954.1:0-13854 GCA_000404065.3 Pinus taeda
TTTCCAAGTTTATAGAGGCAAGTTGTTATGATTGCCTAGTTTGTAGTGCTAAGTTTAGAAGTGGTTGAAACAGCTCCTAGGATAGTGAGCTTGACCCCTAGAGGCAGGGAAAGAGGTTAGATCATCTATATTATGTACTTTCATACTCATTTTCATGGTTGGACTCTTGAGGGAGAAGCTATCATTGTATTATTTCACTGTATCTCTGCAATTTTTGGCTAAGGAAGACCAGGGTTTTGCAGTCCTTTTTGGGATTCTTGTGGTTACATGTATTGATGGTGTGTTTCTCTTTGTACTCGTAATTCTGGGTTTTTGAAAGGGAGTCTATGGCTGCAATTTCGGGGTGATCAGGCATTCTTCAGAGCAAAATCTTCAGTCCCATTCTAGCAACAACAACAATAATTTCTGGGTAGAGTGCAGTACCAATTTGGGCTAATATTTCCTCCAAATCAGAGTTGTACCACCTGGGGTTTGCATAGCTTGAATAGCAAGACCAAGTTCCCTTGTTCATACCTGCTTAAGTACTCTAATTTATCATTATTAATAAATGGCTTAGTGGTTTGGAGAATTTTCTTTGGCATTTTGATGGTTATGTATACCTTTCAGGTACTTGTGGCATGGTCACTGTTAATTGCTGCATCTTAGTTCATTGTCTTGATTTTCACTGTTAATTCCTAGTTTGGAACATTAAGTGGTATAAGAGCATGATTTTGGCCAGTTGTGGGTGTAAATCATGGTAATGCCAAAATGCTATTGTTGGGCCAAACTTCCAGAGACCGAAACTCTAGTCCAACATTAATCTTCAGATTGACTTATGCACAAAATTGTCTCAACAAGAGAAATTCTTTGCGAAATTTGAAAATTATAATAGGAATTTCACAAGACTAGTGGAGGAGTTTGAAGAATTGGCATCAACAAGGGCAACAAGAAGAAAACACAGTTGCAGTGTTGCAGGCAAAGAAAATGAGGAGGTTGAGCATGAGGCAAAGGGCACGCAGGATTATGAGGAGCATGTAGATCTACCTACTGTGACGCGGGAGTCACCATTGTTAGAGATTCCTTTGATAATCTCACTGACACCTTGGTGGAGAGCATAGAGCGTACCCCAGTGGGCCCATCCGTTGATGTGGTATCCCTTGATGAGGTGTCCAGGGTCATGTCTGAGTTGTCAAGTGATAGTAGACCAAAGTCGATTAGTGAGGTGCCAAGAGGCATATCCAATGATGAGGTGCTGATAGGTACAGAGGTATCCAGAGCTGTGATTGAGTTCTCAGATGATAGACGTGCACAACAAATTCAACATCTTAAGGCCAACCTTCGAGCGTTGGGAAAGAAGGCTAGGACAGTCAGGGAGACCATTGTACAATGGAATGGGTAGCTGGAGGATATGAGGGCGGTTTGTGCCAAGTCAGTGGTCACGCTAACACGTGTTGGGGAACTGTTGATGTCCCTAACGATGCAACTAGAGGGGTGTATATTGGAGTGCCATAGTAACGCTCTTCAGGCATACATTGATGGGGCTTGCAACATTGTGGGGTTGCCTGTGAACATTGGTGAGAGAGAGACCACGTCACCTAGACAAATTTTAGGTGTTGACCAGACCAGCGAAACAAGGCAACATGAGTTGTGCAGGGTGCAACATTTGCAGGAGGGAGGGCTTGTTCCATGTACAGGAGTTCGTGCATTCGATCCCTCTCTGGGGGTTGGATGGCGGGAGATACTGAGTTGGTATCCGGTGGAGTTAGTTAAGTACCTAGGTATATCAATGGCCAGGACCATAGTCCAACAAGGGTCGTGGGTTACCAGAGGAGTCCAAGGACCATACTGTTGCTGGGATCCAAGCGAGATTCCCCACCATAGCATGGGCTTGGTTAGTGAGGGTATTAGCAGTGCAATGGATCCAGTGATCGAGAGTCCACACACTTTCATATATCCAACATCATTAGTGATGGGTTAGATTGGTAGGGGGGCAAATAAACTCTGTGAGTTGTCCCGGTGTGTTGGCCGTACATGGGATTGCCGATTGAACAACACTCTCTTGCAGAAGTTTGTCGAAGAAGGTGGCATTAACAAGCCACTAGATAGTGCCTTGTTTGGGGCCAAGGACTCTTTGTAATTAGTTGGGACACAATGGTCACGGAGGAGTAGCACAATGGTGGCATCGTTGTCGGTGCATAGAGAAATTCACCTCTTGGGTCTCTCAAGGGGAATTTGGAGGGAAGATTGTTATGAATAAATAATTCATAGAATAATATGTATATAATTAATTAATTAATTAATTATTTAAACAATTTCAAATATTATTAATTAATGAAAAGTCATTGTCAAAATGCATGACCACTTATCGTCGTGACTAGTCACTGCCTATTTAGGCATACTGTCTGAGGGAATGTAAATCATCCTTCAAATATTCAGTTAATAAAAAGTATTTATTACATTTATTGTGTAATTCTACAAGTGAATTCATCAGCGAATCAAGTCTATGTCTTACAGTGGTATCATGGCCACTATTGCGTGTTCCATCTCTGCCCTTCACCGTCGTTTGGTCTCTGTTGTCCGTGTCTGTGTTCCACTGTTCTCACTCTGCTTCCCGTTGCTTTGTGTTTCTCTCACTTGTTGTTTTGAATCGCCGTCTGTTCTGAATAGCTGCATACTTCGCCCGATTCTGTCAAGTCTGACGTATTCATTGAATTGTCATTGTCCATTCATCTTGCCGTGCCGACCTCACTGTGGCTATTCCTTGTATGCTGCTGAACCGTCTGACCAACGCTCTGTCCATTGTCTTGTGTTAGGTTGTTCCGTTTTCCCCCCCGACCAACTGTTGTATCATAAGTTGCTAAGTCAATCGTTGTTTGCAGTTTCTATAGAGTCGTGCCTCCCCACCTTAATTTATACAAAAGTTTTAATCATAAAAAGTTTTAATTATATAAACTTTTTATTATATAAAGTTTAATTATATAATTATATTGTATACCTTGTAATTATATAATTATACCATATAGTTTACAGCTACATAAATTAATTAATTAATTTATAAAATTTTTTGGTTTTGCCAAGAAGAAAAATAAATAAAAAATGGGGAATAATAATGACGACACAAAAAAATATCAAGAACTCAATAAGGTACGATGTTGTCTCAATAATGTTGAGAAGAAGTAGGCAGAGATAGGAGAAGGTCAAAATAGGATAATCATAACTCGTGAAATCAACAAACGATATAAAAAAATAGATAACATTGAGAGAATTACCTAAGTACGATGGTAAAGATCATAGAGGCGCTATTGTTTAGGTTAATAAAATGGAGGCCATTTTTGAGTCAAACCCGCCAAAAGGTGAACGGGAAAAAATCATGACCGCATCCAGCAATTTGGAAGCTGAGGCATATGATTGGTTTCTATGGTGGTCCAACAAATGTGAAGCTTGTTCATTCCTTTAGAAATTTTTTGTGGATGATTTGCTAAAAAGGTTTCATGACGAAGAAGAAGATGATATCTATGAAAAATTCATTCTCTCAAGCAAAAAGGGTTTGTAAGCGAATACACCAACGAATGGGAAGTATTAGCTATAAGACAAAGAGGATTTATTGATGATGAACTGCTAAAAATGTTTAGATGTGGACTTAAGGAGTATATCCGAGTAGAATTGTACAAACCCAAAACCATTGAGGAAGCCAGACATGTAGCAAAAATCATTGAACAAAAGCATAAGTTTAATAAGTCATATACCATGTCCGAAAAATCAAGCAATTACTCAAAAGGAAAGTCAAGCAAGAATTCTCTAGACAAATATAGTAGGTACATTTCACCCCCGTTGCGAGGAGGAAACAGTCAAGTTTTGAGAAGATAAATGATGGCAAATGTTGGAAGTGTGGAGACAAATATTCACCAGGTAACAAATGCAGCACACAAAAGCTCTACAATTGCGAAGTAGAATGAGAAGAAGACTCTTCGAGTAGTGACTCAGGGGACGATAGCCACGAAGAAAACGATGCTCCAAACATAGAGCTAGAAGAAGAAGATATGCCAAGAATCTCCCTAGCCGCAATCACGAGAATAACACAACCACAAACCCCAAAGTTGAAAGGTCATATTAAGAAGGAAAATGTCATTGTGCTAATAGACATGAGAAGCACCCATAATTTCGTTGATGTTAAGGTGGCAAAAAGATTAAACCTATTTGTATATCTAGCTATAGACATAAAGTATGTTGGCAAATGGTAAGAAAATAGATGGAGTAGGGAAATGTCACAAAGCCAAATTGCAATTAAGCGATTACGAAATGGAATCTAGTTTTTACACAGTACCATTTGGAGGTGTAGATGTTGTCTTGGGAAATACAATGGTTACAAACCCCAGGGACATATTCTGCAAATCACCAGAGGCACAAATGAAGAAGATTATTTGAAAGGGGGCACCAATATTCGTCGCACAATGTCAACAATGAGGATTATTATCTACAGAAGGAACTCAACAACAACATGAGGTTACAACCTTGATCCAAAAATATAACAAGGTATTTCAAGGGCTACCTATGATATTACCTCCAGAAAGGTAGATAGAACATATCATTGAAGTCAAACCAGATGCAACACCTGTGAATGTAAAGCCGTATTGATACCCTTATCTTCACAAGGCATAGATAGAAAGGCTAATCCAAGACCCGCTAAGGTGTGGAGTCATTACAAAGAGCATAATTCTCTATGCAACCCCAATAGTTTTAGTTCAGAAGGATAGATCCTTCAAGTTGTGTATAGATTATTGAAGATTGAACAAGATAACCATTAAAATAAGTTCCCCATTCCGTTCATAGATGAACTACGAGACGAACTTCATGTTGTAGAATACTTTTCAAAATTAGCTCTGAGATTAGGTTATTATCAAATTCAAGTAAGGTTAGAGGATATTGAGAAGGTCGTGTTTAGGACATATGAAGGACATTATGAGTTTAGGGTGATGCCATTCAGATTAACAAATGCACAACCACATTCCAAGCAACCATGAACGAACTCTTTCATCGACAATTGAGGAAATTTGTGTTAGTCTTCTTTGACGATATCCTCATCTATAGCAAGACCTGGATGGAGCACCTCAAGCATTTAGAAGAAGTACTATCTATATTAGTGAAGAATCAATTCTATGCCAAATTTTGAAAGTGCACCTTCGGCAAAAAGAAAGTTGAGTACCTCGGGCATATCATATCCAAGGAAGGAGTCAGAGTAGATCCCAACAAAATTAAAGCAATCAAAGAATGGCCCAAGCCAAAGAATATATCAAAACTCAGAGGATTCCTTGGATTGATGGGATACTACAGAAGGTTCATAAAAAATTACCACATGTGACTGCTCTTCTAACAAATGTACTAAGGAAAAAATCTTTTCAATGGGGTAGTAAGGCAGACAATTGCTTGGCATTCGTAAAAGAGATAATGTCATCTACCCTATACTAGCAACCCCAAATTTCTCTAAACCTTTTGTGGTAGAATGTGACGCCTCAAGATTTGGGATTGAAGCAGTACTAATGCAAGACAGTTGTCCCATAGCTTACGAAAGTTGAAAGCTTAATAAAAGGGAAAGCTTGAAGTCTACCTACCACAAAGAGATGTTGGCCATTATTCACGCGTTAAGCAAGTGACGTCAATACCTATTAGGAAGCAAGTTCTCAATTCACACAAATGACAACAGTCTTCAATTCCTATTACAACAAAAAACCTTGTCAACAAAACAACAAAAGTGGATAGAGAACTGGCTGCATTTGACGTGGAAATTTTACACAAAAAGGGAAAAGATAATGTTGTTGCTACAAGCTACATGGTCTACCTAAATTCATTGTTAGTGATAGAGATGTAAGATTTAAGGGAAATTTCTGGAAGGATTTTTGCAATCAAGCTGGGATAACCCTTGTCATGAGGTCATCCTATCATATGGAAACAGATGGACAAATAGAAATAGTAAATAAGTGTTTAGAAACATATTTACGATGCTTCATGTCTGATAAGCAAAACAAATGGTCACAATGGTTGCATCTAGCAGTATGGTGGTACAATACCACCTATCATACCTTAGCCAAAATGGCCCCATTCCAAGCCCTGTATGGTTATGAACCCCCAAAATGGAAGGACTTTGCATTAAATGATTCTAAAGTTCAAGCAGTGAAGAACCACTTGGAAGAAAGTCAAAATATTATCCAAATATTAAATGGAAACTTAGCAACTACTAGCAATTGAATGAAACAAGCTGACCAACACCGTTTAGAAAGAGAATTCGAAGGAGACTGGGTATTCGTAAGACTGCAACCCTATAAGCAGTTATCAATGAAATGAGAAGGGAAGAACAAGCTAGATACAAAATTCTATGGGCCTTTTCAAGTAATCAAGAAGATCAATGACATTGCTTATGGATTGAAACTACCAGATAACTGCCAAATCCGCAATGTATTCCATCTTTCATGTCTCGAAAAAGTACTAGGTCAAAACCAGTCCTCTCAAAACCAAGATACCTAAAATCAATGAAGTAGGAAGGATTGTTGTAGCGAAGGTATCCTAGAGACCCATGAGAAGGTATTGCGCTCCAAAACCACAAGAGAATACCTGATCAAGAGAAAAAAACTTCGAGAAGAAGATTCCTCGTGGGAACCAAAGAAGTTTCGACAACAATACCCCTCGTTACCCTTGCTTTAAGGACAAAGCAATTTTTAAGGGTGGGGAAATGTTGTGAATAAATAATTCATAGAATATATATATATATATATAATTATTTATTTAAACAATTTTAAATATTATTAATTAATGAAAAGTCGTTGTCAAAAGGCATGACCATTTACCCTCGTGAGCAGTCATTGCCTATTTAGACATATTGCCCGAGGAATGTAAATCATCCTTCAAGTATTCAGTTAATAAAAAAATATTTATTACATTTATTGTGTAATTCTACAAGTGAATTTGTAAGCAAATCAGGTCTATGTCTTACAGAGATCCAGGCATCATAGGGTATGTTGATGCAGTAGTGGAGGTGGTGATACGGACAGGGTGCAGACTGATGCGTATTGTCTTAGTCTTAGACCAGGGCATCCAGTGGTGTGTAGGAGTATACAACAATGAGCAGTGGTCTGCAGGTGAGCATGTAGGTGCATGGTGGTGTGATGTGGTGCACGGGTTTGCACCATGGAGTGGGAGGAGCGACTTACACCACATGGCGTTTTCTAGTAGAGTAATGGTTGTATTGGTGCATATGGGACACCAAACATATAGGGTGATACAACAACAGGTAGCGGTACCCAGTGGTGTACAGGGATAGGTTGTATTATACAGTGGCTTTTCGAGGAGTACATGGATACTTGGTGGTATGCAGTGGCATATCACTCGACACAACTGGTCAAAGATGAGGGCCGGATGGCCTCTAGCGGGTAGAAGTACTACGCAACGACAGTTAGTGAGGACTCAGGAGTGGGAGTTGTGAGCTCCCAGTGTGGTTGCAGAATCCAAGGAACCAGTTGGCGGGTGGATCGCCCCACTTCTCAATGGGAAATGTTACGATGGAGAGAGATCTGGTTCTTTCTTAGGTTGATGCGTGGGGAATTGTTGAGACCTTCATCATATGGCGAGGCAGGTTGCTGCCCAGGATCGAGGCTAGCCATAGAGTGGTGGACTTGAGCATTGTTGGGTTGCCCTTGCAGGTCGGGCATAACACCAATCATGACAGATATAGTGGCCAAGAGTTACAGGAGAAGAGGATCTGGTACAAGCATGTTGGACAATCGGGCATGACCGGGGTGTCAACAAGATAGGTTCATTCTACGATGGGCATGGGATCCTGGCGTCACAGGACTTAACAGTTCAACTACCCTTGGGGATGAATTGGATTCTACAGGGGAAGGTTATCTAGATATTCCATTGGATATCAGTGATTCGTTGATGGCATCTGGGGCTTCACCAATGCGGTAGGGTGAACAACAAGAGGAGATTAGGGAAAGCTCATTCAACTCCACAGGGATTGGATTGTATTTTGAGGAGTCTATTTTCGAAGTGCACGAGAGGGTCTACTCAATAGAGCAGTTTCATGAAGAGTTGATCAAAATTTTATATTACCGTGGTGCTCTACTTAGTGTTGGTATGCACAGGGCGTTTGGTGCCTATGCTGGGCTGGAAAATGAGTGGAGCAAGGGATGCTTCATGCTGATCAAGATGGCTTGGGACCCTAATGACGGGAGATTTCCCCATGACAGGACAAAGCAGAGATTAGGGATGACTCAGTGGCACATTTGGGACCCCGGTGTTGTTTGCAGTAACTGTTTGGGTCAACTAATCGAGAAGGTGCTTGTTTAGGCATTGCTTGAGGACAAACAATTTTTGGTGGGGAGGATTGTAATATCCCCAATTTTGAATTTTTGCGTTAGGGACAATTTTGGAGAAGGGGAGACATTTTCGACATTGGGACTTAGGAGGAAAAAGGAAAATTGATAGAGGTTTCACACACAAGGAGAGAAAATTTGACCCAATAGGCAATTCGAACTAGTGAGAAGAGAGAGAAAATGGAAGGGGTGCAAATTAGTGGAAGGTGGGGACAACCAAGGGAGAGAGGGCCAATAATTATAAATAGAGCTTGGAGGCCTGCATTTGGTATCTTTGATCATTTGACAATTCAACATTGGCTCTCTTGAGCTGCTTAACCAAGACAACCTGTGCTATTCAACCCAAGGAATTTTCGAGTCGGAATTCCACCCTTCATTTAAGAGAACTTCGAGTGTCTCCCTAGTGAGGCAATTTGGGGAGCTCAATTCAAAGTTTCCATTTGGCATATTTGCAGGTTACTTCAGCTGGTGCGTGTTCCATCCAGGGTACAACAGTGGTTGGAATTGCTTGTGGGGAGATCAGTTACGGAGGAGCAGAACATAGGAGGATTTGCAGGTGTTTTCTATTAGTTTGTCTGGAGATTTTGTGGTGGTTAGCGAGGTGAGTTTGAGGGAATTCTTGGGGCCGAAATTCTACTTTTTTGAAACTGTGGAGGGGTCTCCAGGTAGGCTTGCGCAAGGGTTGGAGGAATAGAGGTTGAGGAGAAAATAAGGCTGGAGATAGGAGGTATTTCTCAGTGGAAAATTTAGCTAGAGTTGGGAGAGATTTCCAGTGGTGGATTTGAGCTTATTTCAATAGTATCGATACTATGGGGCGTTTTTGGCTATATTGGGCAATTCACACATGTTGGGGGGTCACCAAGGGTCGGTGGATTCAACCCAAAGACTTTCTGGGGTTTTGTGGGTTTATTGAGAGGACTCTCCAACTAATTTTATAGAATTTTCCGGGTGATATTTGGGCCTGAAATCCTCATTTTTGTAGCAAAACGTATCGCTGGTTTGTTGAGAAATTGGCATCATTTTGTGGGTTCAGTTTTGGCTTGGAGTTCGGCTAAACCCTTTTTGGGTATTTCTGGGTTTTTGGAGGGGAGTCCATGGCTGCAATTTCTGGGTGATCTAGGCATTCTTCGGAGCAGAATCTTCAATCCCATTCTAGCAGTAACAACAATAATTTTTGGGTAGTGCGCTATACCGGTTTGGGCCAGTGTTTCCTCCAGATCAGAGTTGTGCCACCTAGGGTTTGCATAGCTTGCATAGTAAGTCTAGCTTCCCTTGTTCCTACCTGCTTATGTACTCTGATTTGTCATTATTAATAAATGGCTCAACTATTTGGAGTATTTTCTTTGGCATTTTGATGGTTATGTATACCGTTCAACTTGTGGTCGCTGTACTTGTTGCATTGTCCTTATTAATTGCTGTAGCTTAGTTCATGTTCTTGATTTTCACTGTTAATTCCTAGTTTGGAACATTACACAACAGGAGTTGCAAAGCATCCTTCACATCTTGAAAGATAACTTGCCCATGTCTATGAAGTTCATGAGATGATAGGAATATAACACTTGTTTGAAGTTTGAACAACAATTTGTAGTGGGCAATATGATATTTTTTCCATTGCAAACATTACAAATATATGATGGCAAAGCAAGTTGAAGCTCCAACCTTGGTTCTATGGGCCATATCAGGTGTGTGTGAAGTTCAAGGAGTTGGCATATGTATTGGACATTCTGAAGTTCCAAACAAGGGAAGTCTTCGTGACATCTTCTATGCCATGCTTCAAGAAGCAGGTTGGTGATGAAGTAGTTACCTAGATATAGAATTTGCTGATGGATGAGGAAGGTAAGCTTGTCATGGAGCTTGAAAGTATTTTAGAAGAATGAGTGTGAAACCTCTCTCAATGTCAAATTGTAGACTACATGAGCAAATGGAAGGGCCTAGGAGAGGAGTAAAAAAATTTGAATACAAAGCCCTCTTTGGTGAAGTGCCTGAATTTGGCCTCCTTGGGATTAAGCATGCTTCACAAGGAACTAAAAAAATATGTCTCTCCCTGCCCGTGCTTTAGATATAATTATGTTTAAGCTCACTTGGTTAAAGTAGTACTTTAGGATAAGTGACTATTTTTCAAGTGACTTTCTCGTAATGTGCATATCACTTAAGTTATAAAGTGCATGCCATTTAAATTATATATTTTTCAAGTGACTTTATTGTAAAGTGCATATTCCTTAAAGTTATAAAGTGCTCATCATTATAACTAAAAAGTGCAAAATGGTTATAAGGTGCAAACGTCTGTCTTGAGTTCTAGGGTTCATCCCATTCATTATCAGGTAGTAGGCTTTATGTGCATTAGCCAGTTTGTTTATAAGCTCATATTTTGCAAAGTGTTATATTTGAAAAAAAGGTCACTTCAGTGTAATAAGGGCCTAATTATTGATTTAGTGGTCCAAATCTATAGTTAGGGCATCATTAGGCTTTATGCTTCTGTGGATATGTACAGGGGTTTTCTCCCTCTCTTATGTGTCTCCATAATTCTATCGGTACAATTCTATGAGTTTCTATTGTTTCTTGGAGATGTCTTCCTCCATTACTCAGATTTACTGTTGCAACACACTAATTGGTATGTAAGTGCCCCCTTTATTTCTTGCTTATTTTTTGTTATTAATGTTCGTTTGTCATTTTTGTTGCAATAGTGGTACATTTGGTGTATTGTCATCATCCTTACATGTTAAGCTGCATTAACTTTTAAAATCGTTATTGTAGCAAAAAACAAGCTCTAACATGGTTACATTTAGTAAATGGTTTGTGGGCGTGTGCTGAGAACTATGCATTTGCCGTATGAGGAATCTCTATTAGAAAATACATCTAGGTTTGGCAATGCTCACCTTTTGAGGTCCTGATCAATTGAAAATTTGAGTTATTACTTTATTTGGCCAAGTTCAATGCTCTTGCCAAATGGCATGTGATTGAGTGGACAAGGGTTTGATGTTGAGCTCTAGTGAAAGGCACGATCTAAATATACTTGTGCTCATTGAGCTTCCTGATGTTGAGGGGTTCAACTGCTGGAAGCATGTTAAGGATAAGTGCCTATTGTAGCAAAACACATGCTCTAACATGGCTACGTTAAATTAATGGTTTGTGGGTGTGTGCTGAAAACTACGCACTTTCCATCTGAGGAATCTCTATTAAAAAATACATTTAGGTTCACTGATGCTCACCTTTTGAGGCCCCGATCAGTTGAATGATTACTTTGTTTGGCCGAGGTCAATGCTCTTGCCAAATGGTACGTGGCTGGGTGAATAGCGGTGGCATTGTTTGATGTTGAGCGCTAATTAAAGGCACAATCTGAATGTACTTGTACTGATTGGGCTTCCTGATGTTGAGGGGTGCACTTGCTGGAAGCACGCTAGAGATAAGTGCCAAATTTTTGTTGGAAGCACACTAGAGCTAAGCATCAATATTCACTGGAAGTGTGTTGGAGAGAAGCACCAATGGTTTTCAAGAAGCAGGCGAAAGATAAGTACCATCTAGCTTGTGTCTGTTGACTTAGTTCTCAAGGCATGTGCTCTACTGGTGCTCAACATTTTTAAATTAATAATATATCACTAATTTAATTACCCTTGCATGATTTCCATGTTTGGTATGTGACTAAAACAATCCAGTTCATTAGCGAGAATAATTCCATTTAGAAAGCTATATGATTGACTGAGAAGAGCAAATATAACCATTTTATTTGTTCTTAATGCACAACTTGAGCATTCCTATGATGAGGTTACTCTTAGATGTCAAGATTGCATTTTGTCTGTGGTTACTAGTGAAAAGGTGTAGGCAATTTAGGGCCACACTGATTCATGAAACGATAGATTGGTGAATTAGAGATGAGTTGATTACCTTTGACAATATGACATATTAAAACCTTGTTCGGGGCTAGTGTATTAGGGCACAAACCAGAATATAGACCATTGGCCACATTTTTTTTCTAGAAACTAACCCACCCTTCAATTAACATAGTTCTTGTTATATAAACATTTGTTTGAGTGAAGAACATTATTGTTAGCCTTTAGAATATTTTCAATATGAAATTTCACATTTTGGTGCATGCTCTCACTCCAAATACGGTGATAAAGAGTTTATTCAGGGAAGCAACAAAGTCAAAGTCCCAGACAAGGTTAAGGAGGTAACAAATGACGTGAATCTAGCAATTAGTAAAATGTTTCCAAATATTGAGGAGGTCACACTTGATCATACGTAGGTTGTTAAGTTTGCCTTTGGACAAGCTCGCTGTTTTGAAATAACATTAAATGAAGAGAACTTGTTGCAATTTGTACAATAGTGACCATTCCTTGATGCAAGTATTGAAAATTGTAAGCACTTCTCATTTGTGTTCTTTCACAATTAGCAAGCTGTTTCTAGCAAAGAAGAGCCAGAGCATTCTAGTTGTACAGGTTGGGTTCCAAAAGTGCTTAACATCTACTATTTGTAAATTCCAATGCCCACAGATGAATATTATTCACAAGAAATTAAATTTCATAGATCTGGAGTTGGATTTTTCTTGTCATGCTTTAGATCTAGGTTCCTTTTATACATGTCCAGTCAGGTCTTAGTTTCAACATTATTGCCAATGGATCCCCATGCACATGATTCTCATGACTAGATATTTGATGTTGTGCTTGATGGTTACTGGTCTAGCTCATTTGTTTTCATTAATGTAATGAGTTTTTTTAATAATGTAATGACTAAGTATAGAGGCTATTATTTATTTTGTGTACTCTAATATCATTTGTCTCGGATATTATTGTTTTTCGTGTACTCTAATAAATCTATTAGTCTACTTACTTTCGTACAATTTATTACTTGTGTTTGTTATTAACTTATTTGTGAAAAATTTAAACCTCTCTCTCTCTATACATATGGAAACACATTGACACACACACATAGACATGCACATATGATACACATTGCATTTCTCCTAAAATTTGGCATTACTTCTTGTTGAAGATGTTCCCATTCTAGAAGCTTTTGTTGTTTCCTCATTTTAAATAACAAATAAAATACAGAACCTGAGTATGTAGGTATTCACAGTTTGAATTCATACTGCAGATGTCCTTGCTTCTGGAATAACTGTGTGGAGTGTTAGAAATGTTTGACATTTCGTGTGGATGCTCCACCCGTCATCAGGGAGATATAAAGATTTCAGTTATTCCAGAAGCAATAACATCTACAATAAAAATAAAATGCAAAACACCTACTTGGACATTTATCCTCTTGGTGGCTGGCAGGCAATGATATCCATATCTTGCTTACTGCACCTTGAAGGCCATAGCCCAGTCCACCACTGCTGGGAGAGTGTGATGCTGGTACTAGTAGGTTTTTTGTTTCCTCTAATTAGTTGATATATCAATGGACTGCCTTGTCTTGTTCAGGTAGTCTTTGGATGCTCCTGGCCACCTCCTGCTAATAAGCAGGAGATGAAACCCCCTCCTGCTAATAAGCAGGAGATGAAACCCCCTCTTGCGGG
>APFE031512954.1:17713-36347 GCA_000404065.3 Pinus taeda
CAATTAAGCGATTACGAAATGGAATCTAGTTTTTACACAGTACCATTTGGAGGTGTAGATGTTGTCTTGGGAATACAATGGTTACAAACCCCAGGGACATATTCTGCAAATCACCAGAGGCACAAATGAAGAAGATTATTTGAAAGGGGGCACCAATATTCGTCGCACAATGTCAACAATGAGGATTATTATCTACAAAAGGAACTCAACAACAACATGGGTTACAACCTTGATCCAAAAATATAACAAGGTATTTCAAGGGCTACCTATGATATTACCTCCAGAAAGGTAGATAGAACATATCATTGAAGTCAAACCAGATGCAACACCTGTGAATGTAAAGCCATATTGATACCCTTATCTTCACAAGGCATAGATAGAAAGGCTAATCCAAGACCCGCTAAGGTGTGGAGTCATTACAAAGAGCATAATTCTCTATGCAACCCCAATAGTTTTAGTTCAGAAGGATAGATCCTTCAAGTTGTGTATAGATTATTGAAGATTGAACAAGATAACCATTAAAATAAGTTCCCCATTCCGTTCATAGATGAACTACGAGACGAACTTCATGTTGTAGAATACTTTTCAAAATTAGCTCTGAGATTAGGTTATTATCAAATTCAAGTAAGGTTAGAGGATATTGAGAAGGTCGTGTGTAGGACATATGAAGGACATTATGAGTTTAGGGTGATGCCATTCAGATTAACAAATGCACAACCACATTCCAAGCAACCATGAACGAACTCTTTCATCGACAATTGAGGAAATTTGTATTAGTCTTCTTTGATGATATCCTCATCTATAGCAAGACCTGGATGGAGCACCTCAAGCATTTAGAAGAAGTACTATCTATATTAGTGAAGAATCAATTCTATGCCAAATTTTCAAAGTGCACCTTCAGCAAAAAGAAAGTTGAGTACCTCGGGCATATCATATCCAAGGAAGGAGTCAGAGTAGATCCCAACAAAATTAAAGCAATCAAAGAATGGCCCAAGCCAAAGAATATATCAAAACTCAGAGGATTCCTTGGATTGATGGGATACTACAGAAGGTTCATAAAAAATTACCACATGTGACTGCTCTTCTAACAAATGTACTAAGGAAAAAATCTTTTCAATGGGGTAGTAAGGCAGACAATTGCTTGGCATTCGTAAAAGAGATAATGTCATCTACCCTATACTAGCAACCCCATATTTCTCTAAACCTTTTGTGGTAGAATGTGACGCCTCAAGATTTGGGATTGAAGCAGTACTAATGCAAGACAGTTGTCCCATAGCTTACGAAAGTCGAAAGCTTAATAAAAGGGAAAGCTTGAAGTCTACCTACCACAAAGAGATGTTGGCCATTATTCACGCGTTAAGCAAGTGACGTCAATACCTATTAGGAAGCAAGTTCTCAATTCACACAAATGACAACAGTCTTCAATTCCTATTACAACAAAAAACCTTGTCAACAAAACAACAAAAGTGGATAGAGAACTGGCTGCATTTGACATGGAAATTTTACACAAAAAGGGAAAAGATAATGTTGTTGCTACAAGCTACATGGTCTACCTAAATTCATTGTTAGTGATAGAGATGTAAGATTTAAGGGAAATTTCTGGAAGGATTTTTGCAATCAAGCTGGGATAACCCTTGTCATGAGGTCATCCTATCATATGGAAACAGATGGACAAATAGAAATAGTAAATAAGTGTTTAGAAACATATTTACGATGCTTCATGTCTGATAAGCAAAACAAATGGTCACAATGGTTGCATCTAGCAGTATGGTGGTACAATACCACCTATCATACCTTAGCCAAAATGGCCCTATTCCAAGCCCTGTATGGTTATGAACCCCCAAAATGGAAGGACTTTGCATTAAATGATTCTAAAGTTCAAGTAGTGAAGAACCACTTGGAAGAAAGTCAAAAGATTATCCAAATATTAAATGGAAACTTAGCAACTACTAGCAATTGAATGAAACAAGCTGACCAACACCGTTTAGAAAGAGAATTCGAAGGAGACTGGGTATTCGTAAGAGTGCAACCCTATAAGCAGTTATCAATGAAATGAGAAGGGAAGAACAAGCTAGATACAAAATTCTATGGGCCTTTTCAAGTAATCAAGAAGATCAATGACATTGCTTATGGATTGAAACTACCAGATAACTGCCAAATCTGCAATGTATTCCATCTTTCATGTCTCAAAAAAGTACTAGGTCAAAACCAGTCCTCTCAAAACCAAGATACCTGAAATCAATGAAGTAGGAAGGATTGTTGTAGCGAAGGTATCCTAGAGACCCATGAGAAGGTATTGCGCTCCAAAACCACAAGAGAATACCTGATCAAGAGAAAAAAACTTCGAGAAGAAGATTCCTCGTGGGAACCAAAGAAGTTTCGACAACAATACCCCTCGTTACCCTTGCTTTAAGGACAAAGCAATTTTTAAGGGTGGGGAAATGTTGTGAATAAATAATTCATAGAATATATATATATATATATAATTATTTATTTAAACAATTTTAAATATTATTAATTAATGAAAAGTCGTTGTCAAAAGGCATGACCATTTACCCTCGTGAGCAGTCATTGCCTATTTAGACATATTGCCCGAGGAATGTAAATCATCCTTCAAGTATTCAGTTAATAAAAAAATATTTATTACTTTTATTGTGTAATTCTACAAGTGAATTTGTAAGCAAATCAGGTCTATGTCTTACAGAGATCCAGGCATCATAGGGTATGTTGATGTAGTAGTGGAGGTGGTGATACGGACAGGGTGCAGACTGATGCGTATTGTCTTAGTCTTAGACCAGGGCATCCAGTGGTGTGTAGGAGTATACAACAATGAGCAGTGGTCTGCAGGTGAGCATGTAGGTGCATGGTGGTGTGATGTGGTGCACGGGTTTGCACCATGGAGTGGGAGGAGCGACTTACACCACATGGCGTTTTCTAGTAGAGTAATGGTTGTATTGGTGCATATGGGACACCAAACATATAGGGTGATACAACAACAGGTAGCGGTACCCAGTGGTGTACAGGGATAGGTTGTATTATATAGTGGCTTGTTGAGGAGTACATGGATACTTGGTGGTATGTAGTGGCATATCACTCGACACAACTGGTCAAAGATGAGGGCCGGATGGCCTCTAGCGGGTAGAAGTACTACGCAACGACAGTTAGTGAGGACTCATGAGTGGGAGTTGTGAGCTCCCAGTGTGGTTGCAGAATCCAAGGAACCAGTTGGCGGGTGGATTGCTCCACTTCTCAATGGGAAATGTTACGATGGAGAGAGATCTGGTTCTTTCTTAGGTTGATGCGTGGGGAATTGTTGAGACCTTCATCATATGGCGAGGCAGGTTGCTGCCCAGGATCGAGGCTAGCCATAGAGTGGTGGACTCGAGCATTGTTGGGTTGCCCTTGCAGGTCGGGCATAACACCAATCATGACAGATATAGTGGCCAAGAGTTACAGGAGAAGAGGATCTGGTACAAGCATGTTGGACAATCGGGCATGACCGGGGTGTCAACAAGATAGGTTCATTCTACGATGGGCATGGGATCCTGGCGTCACAGGACTTAACAGTTCAACTACCCTTGGGGATGAATTGGATTCTACAGGGGAAGGTCATCTAGATATTCCATTGGATATTAGTGATTCGTTGATGGCATCTGGGGCTTCACCAATGCGGTAGGGTGAACAACAAGAGGAGATTAGGGAAAGCTCATTCAACTCCACAGGGATTGGATTGTATTTTGAGGAGTCTATTTTCGAAGTGCACGAGAGGGTCTACTCAATAGAGCAGTTTCACGAAGAGTTGATCAAAATTTTATATTACCGTGGTGCTCTACTTAGTGTTGGTATGCACAGGGCGTTTGGTGCCTATGCTGGGCTGGAAAATGAGTGGAGCAAGGGATGCTTCACGCTGATCAAGATGGCTTGGGACCCTAATGACGGGAGATTTCCCCATGACAGGACAAAGCAGAGATTAGGGATGACTCAGTGGCACATTTGGGACCCCGGTGTTGTTTGCAGTAACTGTTTGGGTCAACTAATCGAGAAGGTGCTTGTTTAGGCATTGCTTGAGGACAAACAATTTTTGGTGGGGAGGATTGTAATATCCCCAATTTTGAATTTCTGCGTTAGGGACAATTTTGGAGAAGGGGAGACATTTTCGACATTGGGACTTAGGAGGAAAAAGGAAAATTGATAGAGGTTTCACACACAAGGAGAGAAAATTTGACCCAATAGGCAATTCGAACTAGTGAGAAGAGAGAGAAAATGGAAGGGGTGCAAATTAGTGGAAGGTGGGGACAACCAAGGGAGAGAGGGCCAATAATTATAAATAGAGCTTGGAGGCCTGCATTTGGTATCTTTGATCATTTGACAATTCAACATTGGCTCTCTTGAGCTGCTTAACCAAGACAACTTGTGCTGTTCAACCCAAGGAATTTCCGAGTCGGAATTCCACTCTTCATTTAAGAGAACTTCGAGTGTCTCCCTAGTGAGGCAATTTGGGGAGTTCAATTCAAAGTTTCCATTTGGCATATTTGCAGGTTACTTCAGCTGGTGCGTGTTCCATCTAGGGTACAATAGTGGTTGGAATTGCTTGTGGGGAGATCAGTTACGGAGGAGCAGAACATAGGAGGATTTGTAGGTGTTTTCTATTAGTTTGTCTGGAGATTTTGTGGTGGTTAGCGAGGTTGAGTTTGAGGGAATTCTTGGGGCCGAAATTCTACATTTTTGAAACTGTGGAGTGGTCTCCAGGTAGGCTTGCGCAGGGGTTGGAGCAATAGAGGTTGAGGAGAAAATAAGGCTGGAGATAGGAGGTATTTCTCAGTGGAAAATTTAGCTAGAGTTGGGAGAGATTTCCAGTGGTGGATTTGAGCTTATTTCAATAGTATCGATACTATGGGGCGTTTTTGGCTATATTGGGCAATTCACACTTGTTGGGGGGTCACCAAGGGTCGGTGGATTCAACCCAAAGACTTTCTGGGGTTTTGTGGGTTTATTGAGAGGACTCTCCAACTAATTTTATGGAATTTTCCGGGTGATATTTGGGCCTGAAATCCTCATTTTTGTAGCAAAACGTATTGCTGGTTTGTTGAGAAATTGGCATCATTTTGTGGGTTCAGTTTTGGCTTGGAGTTCGGCTAAACCCTTTTTGGGTATTTTTGGGTTTTTGGAGGGGAGTCCATGGCTGCAATTTCTGGGTGATCTAGGCATTCTTCGGAGTAGAATCTTCAATCCTATTCTAGCAGTAACAACAATAATTTTTGGGTAGTGCGCTATACCGGTTTGGGCCAGTGTTTCCTCCAGATCAGAGTTGTGCCACCTAGGGTTTGCATAGCTTGCATAGTAAGTCTAGGTTCCCTTGTTCCTACCTGCTTATGTACTCTGATTTGTCATTATTAATAAATGGCTCAACTATTTGGAGTATTTTCTTTGGCATTTTGATGGTTATGTATACCGTTCAACTTGTGGTCGCTGTACTTGTTGCATGGTCCTTATTAATTGCTGTAGCTTAGTTCATGTTCTTGATTTTCACTGTTAATTCCTAGTTTGGAACATTACACAACAGGAGTTGCAAAGCATCCTTCACATCTTGAAAGATAACTTGCCCATGTCTATGAAGTTCATGAGATGATAGGAATATAACGCTTGTTTGAAGTTTGAACAACAATTTGTAGTGGGCAATATGATATTTTTTCCATTGCAAACATTACAAATATATGATGGCAAAGCAAGTTGAAGCTCCAACCTTGGTTCTATGGGCCATATCAGGTGTGTGTGAAGTTCAAGGAGTTGGCATATGTATTGGACATTCTGAAGTTCCAAACAAGGGAAGTCTTCGTGACATCTTCTATGCTATGCTTCAAGAAGCAGGTTGGTGATGAAGTAGTTACCTAGATATAGAATTTGCTGATGGATGAGGAAGGTAAGCTTGTCATGGAGCTTGAAAGTATTTTAGAAGAATGAGTGTGAAACCTCTCTCAATGTCAAATTGTAGATTACATGAGCAAATGGAAGGGCCTAGGAGAGGAGTAAAAAAATTTGAATACAAAGCCCTCTTTGGTGAAGTGCCTGAATTTGGCCTCCTTGGGATTAAGCATGCTTCACAAGGAACTAAAAAAATATGTCTCTCCCTGCCCGTGCTTTAGATATAATTATGTTTAAGCTCACTTGGTTAAAGCAGTACTTCAGGATAAGTGACTATTTTTCAAGTGACTTTCTCGTAATGTGCATATCACTTAAGTTATAAAGTGCATGCCATTTAAATTATATATTTTTCAAGTGACTTTATTGTAAAGTGCATATTCCTTAAAGTTATAAAGTGCTCATCATTATAACTAAAAAGTGCAAAATGGTTATAAGGTGCAAACGTCTGTCTTGAGTTCTAGGGTTCATCCCATTCATTATCAGGTAGTAGGCTTTATGTGCATTAGCCAGTTTGTTTATAAGCTCATTATTTTGCAAAGTGTTATATTTGAAAAAAAGGTCACTTCAGTGTAATAAGGGCCTAATTATTGATTTAGTGGTCCAAATCTTTAGTTAGGGCATCATTAGGCTTTATGCTTCTGTGGATATGTACAGGGGTTTTCTCCCTCTCTTATGTATCTCCATAATTCTATCGGTACAATTCTATGAGTTTCTATTGTTTCTTGGAGATGTCTTCCTCCATTACTCAGATTTACTGTTGCAACACACTAATTGGTATGTAAGTGCCCCCTTTATTTCTTGCTTATTTTTTGTTATTAATGTTCGTTTGCCATTTTTGTTGCAATAGTGGTACATTTGGTGTATTGTCATCATCCTTACATGTTAAGCTGCATTAACTTTTAAAATCGTTATTGTAGCAAAAAACAAGCTCTAACATGGTTACATTTAGTAAATGGTTTGTGGGCGTGTGCTGAGAACTATGCATTTGCCGTATGAGGAATCTCTATTAGAAAATACATCTAGGTTTGGCAATGCTCACCTTTTGAGGTCCTGATCAATTGAAAATTTGAGTTATTACTTTATTTGGCCAAGTTCAATGCTCTTGCCAAATGGCATGTGATTGAGTGGACAAGGGTTTGATGTTGAGCTCTAGTGAAAGGCACGATCTAAATATACTTGTGCTCATTGAGCTTCCTGATGTTGAGGGGTTCAACTGCTGGAAGCATGTTAAGGATAAGTGCCTATTGTAGCAAAACACATGCTCTAACATGGCTACGTTAAATTAATGGTTTGTGGGTGTGTGCTGAAAACTACGCACTTTCCATCTGAGGAATCTCTATTAAAAAATACATTTAGGTTCACTGATGCTCACCTTTTGAGGCCCCGATCAGTTGAATGATTACTTTGTTTGGCCGAGGTCAATGCTCTTGCCAAATGGTACGTGGCTGGGTGAATAGCGGTGGCATTGTTTGATGTTGAGCGCTAATTAAAGGCACAATCTGAATGTACTTGTACTGATTGGGCTTCCTGATGTTGAGGGGTGCACTTGCTGGAAGCACGCTAGAGATAAGTGCCAAATTTTTGTTGGAAGCACACTGGAGCTAAGCATCAATATTCACTGGAAGTGTGTTGGAGAGAAGCACCAATGGTTTTCAAGAAGCAGGCGAAAGATAAGTACCATCTAGCTTGTGTCTGTTGACTTAGTTCTCAAGGCATGTGCTCTACTGGTGCTCAACATTTTTAAATTAATAATATATCACTAATTTAATTACCCTTGCATGATTTCCATGTTTGGTATGTGACTAAAACAATCCAGTTCATTAGCGAGAATAATTCCATTTAGAAAGCTATATGATTGACTGAGAAGAGCAGATATAACCATTTTATTTGTTCTTAATGCACAACTTGAGCATTCCTATGATGAGGTTACTCTTAGATGTCAAGATTGCATTTTGTCTGTGGTTACTAGTGAAAAAGTGTAGGCAATTTAGGGCCACACTGATTCATGAAACGATAGATTGGTGAATTAGAGATGAGTTGATTACCTTTGACAATATGACATATTAAAACCTTGTTCGGGGCTAGTGTATTAGGGCACAAACCAGAATATAGACCATTGGCCACATTCTTTTTCTAGAAACTAACCCACCCTTCAATTAACATAGTTCTTGTTATATAAACATTTGTTTGAGTGAAGAACATTATTGTTAGCCTTTAGAATATTTTCAATATGAAATTTCACATTTTGGTGCATGCTCTCACTCCAAATACGGTGATAAAGAGTTTATTCAGGGAAGCAACAAAGTCAAAGTCCCCAGACAAGGTTAAGGAGGTAACAAATGACGTGAATCTAGCAATTAGTAAAATGTTTCCAAATATTGAGGAGGTCACACTTGATCATACGTAGGTTGTTAAGTTTGCCTTTGGACAAGCTGGCTGTTTTGAAATAACATTCAATGAAGAGAACTTGTTGCAATTTGTACAATAGTGACCATTCCTTGATGCAAGTATTGAAAATTGTAAGCACTTCTCATTTGTGTTCTTTCACAATTAGCAAGCTGTTTCTAGCAAAGAAGAGCCAGAGCATTCTAGTTGTACAGGTTGGGTTCCAAAAGTGCTTAACATGTACTATTTGTAAATTCCAGTGCCCACAGATGAATATTATTCACAAGAAATTAAATTTCATAGATCTCGAGTTGGATTTTTCTTGTCATGCTTTAGATCTAGGTTCCTTTTATACATGTCCAGTCAGGTCTTAGTTTCAACATTATTGCCAATGGATCCCCATGCACATGATTCTCATGACTAGATATTTGATGTTGTGCTTGATGGTTACTGGTCTAGCTCATTTGTTTTCATTAATGTAATGAGTTTTTTTAATAATGTAATGACTAAGTATAGAGGCTATTATTTATTTTGTGTACTCTAATATCATTTGTCTCGGATATTATTGTTTTTCGTGTACTCTAATAAATCTATTAGTCTACTCACTTTCGTACAATTTATTACTTGTGTTTGTTATTAACTTATTTGTGAAAAATTTAAACCTCTCTCTCTCTATACATATGGAAACACATTGACACACACACATAGACATGCACATATGATACACATTGCATTTCTCCTAAAATTTGGCATTACTTCTTGTTGAAGATGTTCCCATTCTAGAAGCTTTTGTTGTTTCCTCATTTTAAATAACAAATAAAATACAGAACCTGAGTATGTAGGTATTCACAGTTTGAATTCATACTGCAGATGTCCTTGCTTCTGGAATAACTGTGTGGAGTGTTAGAAATGTTTGACATTTCGTGTGGATGCTCCACCCGTCATCAGGGAGATATAAAGATTTCAGTTATTCCAGAAGCAATAACATCTACAATAAAAATAAAATGCAAAACACCTACTTGGACATTTATCCTCTTGGTGGCTGGCAGGCAATGATATCCATATCTTGCTTACTGCACCTTGAAGGCCATAGCCCAGTCCACCACTGCTGGGAGAGTGTGATGCTGGTACTAGTAGGTTTTTTGTTTCCTCTAATTAGTTGATATATCAATGGACTGCCTTGTCTTGTTCAGGTAGTCTTTGGATGCTCCTGGCCACCTCCTGCTAATAAGCAGGAGATGAAACCCCCTCTTGCGGGTTGAGACCAAAGATGATCTTTTCTGTAGTAGATATTATAGATGATTTCATAATGTGGCCCCCTTATATGCTTTAACATTGGATGCATGGGCTCAGACTGTGTCCCCATCTGCATTGGGTGGATGCTAAGCACCAGATCCTGTTGGAGGCTAGATTATGCTGAATCTTCCATAGGTAGGAAACAGAGACATGACACCTCTTTATATTCAATAGCCAAAGATGAAGTGCTTCTCACTCTCATTCTCATGGAGATGGCACAGATGGTAGATCCTATTTGATTGGTCAATTTGGTGGTCCATCTCACTTTGCAGTCTATGTGAGCCCACTTTGAACTAGCCTATGGGGATGCAAAGAGTGTGCATCTAATGATGGAGTTATGTAATGGGGTTAAACAATGAGTCTATCGCTTACGATGATGAAGTGCTCAACATAGATGGTCATCTTTGGAAATAACTTGCCTTGAGGGTTTATCCAAGTGACTTTTACAAACTACTTGTAAATATTATCTCTGGTGCTCTTGTTCATCTACCTATTTGTTGGCTAGGTGCAACAAGGGAATATCTAAATGAAGGAAGTCGATCCATCTTAATAGTAATAGATGGTAAGAGATCCAAGACCCTCACATATTAGCAACAAGAGTGTTAGTTTTTGTAGCATCAAATGTGTTCTAGCCATGAAATTCGGTGGAGAGGCTAGAATACATGAAATCTCCAAGACCCATAAATCGTTTATGGAAATTCCACCTAGAAATGACTTAATTAGATTATTAACCAATTTTTTAATGTTTCCTAAGTCTAAACTTGGGAAAACTGGTTTATTAATCAACATTAATTAAGTCAAGGTCAGAATCATCTAGAAACTCACACGGATCGATTCCAAGATGATCCTAGCCATCGATTAAGTTTTAATCTTGGCCATTGGAGCTCCAACAGTGGATTATACAAGGAAGTCGATGGGCACTTGGAGAACACACTTGAGATCACCAGAAATTCGATTGCCTTGGCAGATCGATTTCCAGAGTAGTAACAGTTAGCTACTAAAGAGCCAAAGATCGAAGCAGTGAATGAGGGGCAAAGAGTCAAAGACAGTGAGTTCGGAGAGGCAACAACAAGAGGGCGGAGTTATTCCCAGTGAGGCAGTGTAGAGGACTGCGTAGTTGTTTTAGATTGGTAGTTCGATTTGCTGGAGAGAAATTCGTTCTCAGCTCTAGAGGCTGGGTAGAGGTTCCAGAGTGCCAGAGAGACGATTTCGTCAACAGATGCATGCATAACGACTTCATTAGAGACTGGTTGCAGGCTTGACGTCAAAGAGACTACGCAGAGAAGTGTAAAGGCTGATGCAAAGGGTCCAGGAGGCCGAGTTTTTTGAAGGCAGGTTGTGCCAGGATTGCTTGTGGAGGCAGGGTAATTCCCTTCAATAATTTTGCCTAGATTTTCTTGCTGTGGATTGACAGTTTTAGGCATCCAGATTGTACTCAAAATTTCACTGCTGCATAATAAAATAAAACCCTCATTTGCTGCACTGGTTTTCCTGCATTGGGTTTTTCCAGGGACTTTTGTCCAAAAACAATGGTGTTACTTTTATTATGTGTGCTAGCAATTTCTCAGTTCCAACGCTATTTATTTTATGTAGTTTTGTTTGTGAATTTTGATGCTGCCATAGCAATAAATTGAATAGTTAGGAGAAATAATACCAATTGTTGCAATAGGATTTTGGTCGTGGAATTTTCACATTGGTATTAGAGCATAAGTGATCAGCGAGAAGCTCAGAAGCAAAAGGAAAGAATTTCGCTACTCAGGAGGAGCAACGGGCCGAAATTCTTGAGGCAACGTTGTTCATTGCCAGGCAGGCCGAGTTGCTTGAGGAAGTTTGATTTTTTTCAATGCAGGAGGCAGAAAAAGTTTGAATTTCCCAAATCAGTGATTCCAGTAGGCAGAGGGAGCAGTTGCAGCTCAGATTTTCGCTGAGCAGATTCCTGGTTGGAGCCAGAGGGTTTTGTTGCAGGTTAAAGAAGCAAAATCCACGTCGGGTGGAAGAAAAAAGCACACACAGTAGTGGGAAAATTTTCCTCAGGGAACTTCGAGTCTTGGAAGTTCGAATTTCTAGTTCCAAATTGGCAGTAGCAACTAACAGAGCAATACATTCCAGAAGGGAGTGCAAATAGCAGAGCAACAACTGAGCACAGGGAAAGAGGGAGTTTTCAACAATATCAGAGATGGACACAAGTGGGATGAGAGATCAGGATAGGTTGGATGGCTCCTCCAACTATGTCAATTGGAAGGCCATGATGTCCTTCTTGTTCGATGAATATGGCTTGAAGCTCTACATAGACAACGTTGTGGCAGTTCCCTAGGATGCAGATACGCTGAAGGAATACAAGGAGATGGCGTGTGCGAAGCGGTTGATCTTGGATGGAGTCCGGGACCACATAGTCTCACACATAGCTGGGAAGGATACTGCTAAGGAGATGTGGGATGCTCTTGCACGTTATATCAGGGAATTTTATAGCAACGAAAGATGTTCCTGGAGGAGAAGCTAAGATGTATCAGGATGCAGAAGGGGGAAGGCATAGATCCCTTCCTCACCAGGATTCAGGAGGTTTGAGACCAGCTTGTAGCTATTGGGGCAGTGCCTCAACCAACAAAGCTAGTAAGGTTGGCACTGAATAATGTCTTTGATGAGTGGCATGTTTTTGTCCAAAGTATATTGGGCAGAGATAAGCTACCAGATTGGGATAGGATGTGAGTCGATCTGCACCAGGTGAAGTTGAGGTGAGCTCCATCAGTGGCAGCAGTAGTAGTCGACCGAAGGTGGTGAAGGAGGAGGAGAATGTGGCCCTTGCTTTATAGGGTCCCAGTCAGGGGTAGTGGGAGCATAGAAAGAAGAAGGACCTGCCAAAGGTCAGTTGCTTTAGGTGTGGTGAGCTTGATCACTACAACACGCAGTGTCCTCTCAGGAAGCAGGACAAGTTGGAGATCGATAGGTTGTCCTCCCGGTTGGAGGAAGACTTCGTGATGTTCGCAGATATACCTCTAGGAGTGAGGTGGGGAGATTTGGTACTGTAGTCCCAGAGAACTACACAGATTGGGCAGGATCCTTGAGTGTCACCTCTTGGATCAATACCTTGTTATAGGGGTCCACAATATAAAGTAGCAGGATGGATCAGTGACAGTTGATGCAGTTAGTACCAGAGTGACAATTGCAGACTAGTTGCAGTCAGATGTTGAAGAGTGGAGTGCAAAGTTGGCAATAGTGCATAGTGGCACAATGCAGAGTCAGTGGCAACGTAGATTCTTCAAAGTCAGTGCAAAGGCTAGTATAAAGCAGGACTTGGGAGATGGATGCATCAAACTGAACACAGTTGATTCAGTATTTTGGATGCTTTTCAGTTGCAGATGTTGTAGTTACAACAACAACAAATGAGAGGGAGTTGCAGTGTAGATGCAGTGTTGGCAGCGACATAGATGCAACATCAAAGTTGCGTAGTAGTTGGTGGGCAGTAGCAGCTAAACATCAACAGTGTAACAGAGATGATACAGAGGCAGAGTGTTGTGGCATAGTGTGCAACACTAGAACACATTCCTTGCCAAGAGGGAGTGTTAGTTTTTGTAGCATCAGATGTGTTCTAGCCATGCAATTTGGTGGAGAGGCCAAAATACATGAGATCTCCTAGACCCAGAAATCGGTTTTGAAAATTCCACCTAGAAACGACTTAATTAGATTATTAACCAAATTTTAAAAATTTCCCAAGTCTAAACTTAGGAAAACTGGTTAATTAATCAATATTAATTAAGTCAAGGTGAGAATCATCTAGAAACTCACACGGATCGATTCCAAGATGATCCTAACCATTGATTAAGTTTTAATCTTGGTTGTTGGAGCGCCAACGATGGATTATAAGAGGAAGTTGATGGGAACTTGGAGAACACACCTGAGATCACCAAAAAATATATTTCTTTGGCAGATAGATTTCCATAGTAGTAGCACTCAACTGCCGGAGAGCCAGAGATCGAAGCAATGAGTGACGGGCAGGGACAGTGAGTCTGAAGGAAGTTTTCTAGATCTGGAGAGGCAGCATCAAGAGGGCCGAGTTATTCCTAGTGAGGCAGTACAAAAGACTGCGTAGTTGTTTTAGATTGGCAATTTTATTTGCGGGAGAGAAATTCGTTCTCAACTACAAAGGCCTGGCAGAAGTTCCAAAGTGCCGGAGAGACGATTTCCTCAGTAGAGGTAGGCAAAACGACTTCATCAGAGACTGGTTAGAGGCTTTACCTCAAAGAGACTGTGCATAGCAGCGCAGAGGCTGACGTAGAGGGTCCAAGAGGCCGAGTTTTTTGAAGGCAGGTTGTGCCAGGCTTTTGTGGAGGAAGGGTATTTCCCTTCAATAATTTGGCCATATTTTCTTGCTGTGGATTTCCAGTTTCAAGCATACAAATTGTACTCAAATTTTCACTGCTGCATAATAAAATAAAACCCTCATTTGCTGCATTGGTTTTCCCGCATTGGGTTTTTCCGAGGACTTTGGTCCAAAAACAATAGTGTCAATTTTATTGTGTGTGTGCTAGTATTATCTCAGTTCCAACGCTATTTATTTTCTGCAATTTTGTTTGTGAAGGTTGCAGTTTGTCTATTTCGATGTTGCCGTAGCAGTAAACTTAATAATTAATTTATCAGTTAGGAGAAATAATACCAGTTGCTGCAATAGGATTCCAGTCGTAGAATTTTCACAAAGAGAAACCAGGAGAACTGGCTGACACAGTGGACTTTGATCAATAGTTGGCCAAGTATAGATACTAGTCTCGTCCCTTCACTCTATCAACAAAACTTTGAACGCTGTGTAGGAGTGAGATAAGACTGAACGTCTCAATGGAAAAGGGTTGAGCACCAAACTTTGCAAGGATGATGGTTTGAGGGAATGTCTTCTTGCATCTGATGATGCAGCGAAGGAGGATGATCAAATACCCATCAAACTCAAGTAAGCCAGGTCGCCAAACCTTAAAATTGTAGAAAACTATGGGCTGAACAAGGGTGTCCTAAGGGACATCTTGAATGATGTCTTGAAAATGGTTCTGAAGCGTAAAAATTGATAGCTTGTTGGCTTGAATGTAAAAATATACAAGATATATTTGTAATAATAATTTATTAATATATATAAATGTATAAGTGATGAATGTTACAATGAGGACCTGCATATATATATCTAAGCAGGTGTCCTTAAGTGAAAAGAGACATGCCTTTTCAGTTAACTTGATGACTATTTAACATAATCAATATTTGATTATTTAATATTTACATTTATTTTATTTATATACTTGTTATGAATTATATTCATAACATAGCCCCTTCCTTCAGAAGCTTTGTCATCAAAGCTTATTGTTAGTAGTTTCCTTAAGTTTGCATTTGTCATCTCGGCATATGTAACTCGATGCCAGTGGCACCTCTGCCTGTATAATTCGCTTGGTAACACTGTCTTGAGTCTAGGGTTATTGAATTTTTATCTTTTAAATTTTTTTACAACTCTAAATTTTTATATTTAATTTTATAGCTCTAATTTTTTTAAATAATAACAATTTTTTTTTTTTTTAATAATAATGTTTTTTGTTTTGTTTCTTTTTTTAATTATATAATTATAAATTATATATATTATGTAATTATAATTTATATAAAATATATATAAAAGTTGAACTATTTTTACATATAGTCGAGTGACGTATTAACTAACGGTTACGACTTATCGCCTTGACCCACCGTACGGTTATGTAGCCCGTTCACTACATATCGAATCAGCGAATTACCTCCCGGTTGACTGTAGCTGACCACTCCGTTGTCTGTCAGTTAGGGAAAGCGGCGTCAGCATCGGCGTCTTGTGTAGTGGGTGCAAAAATGTGGCACTCAGATTGCGGGGAAGAATAATGAGAGTCGCGACACAAAAAGAAAAAAGGTGGAACGACCATCAGCCAGCCCAGCATGGGGCATGGGGTGATCATAGGTACAAACCAACGAATTGTAGTGTCTGGTTTGTTGGACAACGCGTGAATATATGTGGCTGTGTGTGATCGATGGCTGGCATAATGCGTCAAGGCCAGAGATTTTCCGCGGGTAGTGACTAGACAATTGGAGATATCCTGTCTATCTTTACCTCACTTTCAGCTTCATAGTATTTATCTAGCTGGGAACCATTTCTGAGATGGACTCAACAGAAGAAATTCCATCAGGGTTTTCATATTTTGTGTCATTAGATGAGTTGAAATTCCCTTAATGTTAATTGCTGAACGCTCTGAGAGTGAGAAAAAATGTGCCAGAAACATAAGAATTCGACCACAAAAGACCACATCACTTGCCTTGGATAGACGACGAAGGAGCTGATTGCATGTCCTGAGCATGACAAGCTTCCCTCTCCTAAGGAGTTCTGCCTTTTCAAGAACTTCTTGCTTGCTTTCAATGTACCCAAAAACCTCTTTGCAGTCTCTGATTGTTGACATCTCAGTCAAATCTTCAAGTAACTGGAATATGAGGCCTCCTTCTACACGACCCATTTGGTAAAGATAAAGCACAATATCAAGAATCTTGGGGATAAGTCCACAATTATTTTTTGCATCCTGTTTTGCAATTGATTCCCCATGGTGCATTGCGGGTTTTCCAGCCTCAATTGCAGAGGTCACTAGATCTTGCAACAAAGCCCTCAAGCCATTTTCCAGCAACTGATTTTCATCTTGGGCGAGCACAGACTGGTTCTTAGGCCCCACATCCTCCTGCAATGCCTGAAGTGCAAATGTGGATGGATGGCATGGCTTCATCAATGCATCTATGAATATCTCCCATACTTGGTCTCTCTGGTCATGGCTAGAATTGGGAACAAGGGTTCTTTCCTGAGAAGACTGATGCTGATAGAGTTCAACTCTTAGGGAAGGAACAAGATGGGCATTGTCTTCTATGTGGAACAAGATTGTTGGCAGATGATTGTTGTTTACATTTTCTCCAGATAGACTATGCCTCTCTAATGAAAGTTGCATTGAAGTCACTGCCTCTGTGATTTCTTTAGGACTGTCAGCATTCCCAATGCCTATAACTTCAGCTGGAAGAAGATATACATATTTTCAACTATTACATTCATTTCTTGCATCGAATCGCTTATTCACCGGAAGAATGCTGAAAATCCTTATGTTGTATGGAAAGATGCCCGTTGATGACATTTGCAAGTGCTCTACCATCTGGATATTTTTCCCAAGCACGATTAGGAATCTCCATTTTCATTGTTATTACTATAGCCAGAGAATGTACCCCTTTGTCAGTTCGACTGCTCCTCTTCGATCGATTTTTATGTAAATTTCCATAGTTACTCTCAAGCATCCCTCCTGTTTTAAGAATAGCATTTTCCAATTCATCCTCAATTGTGATTGTAGAAGAAAAGTCCCGTTGAATTTGCAGACCTCTATAATTAGTCCCAACGTAATCAACACACATTGCCACCTTACTCTTTGTTCTGGGTTTCCACCTAGTCTGATTATTTGGAGAATTATCCAACTCTGCTTTGGCTGAATTTGGGTTTTCTTTAATGCTAGTGCTAGAGATGCTAACAAAGATAGTCTGAGGCAAGGACAATATGATAGGAGAGGTTTTGAGAAAGGGAGAGGTCTGTTATTTTTTGAATACTTGGAGATTTTGGATGGTAACAACGAAAACCGAAGTTTTGGCAAGTCCCTTTTCACAACACTTCCACTGTAACTATTTGTGCTATCTAAATTTGACTCATCTCCATTATCAGAATTAGGCATCTTCACTTCCTTTTCATCATCAGAATGAGTAATCCCCACATCTTCATCGTCAACAACTGTATTTACGTCGTCAAATTCATTTACTCCACTTCTTATCTCTATGTTCCTTTCATTTTCCTCTTCACCACCACTATCAGAATCAATCATTTTCATTTCCCTTTTATCATCAGAATCAATGATCTTCACATCTTCATTTTCATTATCATCATTCTGGTAAAAATCTTCTTCTCTTGCTTCACCTTGTTCTGTTTCCTCATTGTCGCTATCTTCTTCCTTATTTTCGATTTCCTTTTGACCAGCTTTAACTTTTGCAAATGATTTTTCTAAATGCTGAAATGCTTCTTGAATTCTACTAGACTGCTCAATGCATTTAGGACGTGAACGTAATGGCACATTGTGTGGCGAACAATGCTCAATGACTTGCATGATTATATTGTGCGCCATGGCTCCGATACCACTGAAGCATAAAAACTAATAGCTTGTTGGCTTGAATGTAAAAATACACATGATATATATATATATATAAGTGATGAATGTTGCAATGAGGACCCACATATATATACCTAAGCAAGTGTCCTTTCGTGACTGGGCATGTCTTTTAGACATGCCTTTTCACTTAACTTAATGACTATTTGACATAATCAATATTTGATTATTTAATATTTACATTTATTTTATTATTTACTTGTTATGAATTATATTCATAACAGGTTCTAGGAGCAGTGCCTCTTAAGAAGGGTTAAGCATTCATAGCCCTTGTTGATTCAGGGCTGAAGTGCATGTTGCTAATTAATGAAAGGCCCTATGCATTGTGCCCCCAAATAGGTATAAATGTGTTGATCTCAATATCCTCATTCTTTGAAAAGAATGATGAGAAAGAGGGTTTTCTTCAACCTGTTGAAAATCTTGGCCTTGGTTTTACCCAGGTTGATGATGGAATGGCAAAGGTTGCAGAAAAAGGACCAGGGAATCCAACTATCTCTACAACCTCTCAGGAGATGAGGCTAAAAGGATCACAACATTAGCAAAAAGTTGGAGTATCAATATGACAATGACCCTTCTAAATCATTGAAAAAGTAGTACTATTTCTCATGAACCTTTAATGAAATGGGCATTGGAAGATATAGTTGTACTCTCTGACTTCATATTCATAGAGGTGGTAGATCCATTGGTCTCTAAGAATATCATCTATTTTTGTTTGGAGCAACATGATTTGTAGCTAGCCTAGGGGAGCCTTTTAGCTCACATTTTGTTATGAACTCTCTGTTCAATAACCATAAAACTATCAAATTTAA
>APFE031512957.1:4956-51526 GCA_000404065.3 Pinus taeda
TCCAAGGTCTTGTCTATACCAAAGTGTCCAGCCAATCCCCCACTGTGTTTTTCACGAATGATATTCTCCCTCATAGAACAGCTGGGGATACACAATTGTCCTCCCTTAAAAAGCAATTTCTCCTGTATGTTGTAGTCCAACCAAGGACTATTTCCCCTTATCAAAGGGTTTTGGTATGCCTCCTCAGTATTGTTGGGAGACTACGTATAAGCCTTTATGGACTACGTATAAGCCTCCTTTTGACTGTGGCTAGGGCTTCTCTTTTATGTGGCTTAGGGTTTCCTTTTAGCCGAGAATGAGGGTCTCCTTTAGCTGCATTTTATGACATATTTTAAAAGGGGATTAGGGAATCAATTAACTGTGGCTAGTTCTCATTCAATCTTCGTATAGAACCCTTCCTTCATTGCGGCTAGGGCACCTTGTCTTGCTATGTTTAGGGCTTCTTCATGGCTATGGCTTGATCTCCTTTAGGAAAACGATTAGGGATCTCCCTCTAGACCTATCTTTCCACCAAACCGAAACGAGTGGAGAGATATCACAAGAGATGTGTGTGTCTCAAATGAATTGAAGACTCTTCTATATATAATGCAACACTGAGGTTGAGCTGGGGTAATTTTCTTGCTGGTCGACCTTGACAAATTGTCAAATAATACAAATAAATTCATATCTCCATAAATACATGTAAGAATCGGATGATCTTTAGATCAATCCTACACCTCTTGAAGAGAGGAATCCGATAAAAATATCAACTTCCATAAATAAGATGACCCACATTGAGTTTGGTCTTAGTTGCCAATTTTCACAAAGAGATGTACTTCTGCCCCCTAAAATTGGCTTTAATCCTATAACTACTTCGATTTTCATGGTTGCTTCCCTTGAAAATGGAAGCCTTCCCTACCAACTATTTTGGAAACATCCTCAAAGTCCTTTTCCCCTTGGACTGGTTCCTAGAAGCCTCCTACTCTTGAACATACCTTTTCTGTATATGCCCAGTTTCTGTATATGCCCAGTTTCCGTATATGCGCACATCTTCCGTATATGCGCACATCTTCCGTATATGCACAGTTTCCGTATATGCGCACGTCTTCCGTATATGCCAAGTCTTCTGTATATGCCCAGTTTCCGTATGTGCCCAGTTTCCGTATATGCACACATCTTCCGTATATGCCCAGTTTTCGTATATGCGCACATCTTCCGTATATGCACACATCTTCCGTATATGCCAAGTTTCCGTATATGCGCACATCTTCCGTATATGTACACATCTTCCGTATATGCCCAGTTTCCGTATATGCACACATCTTCAGTATATGCCCAGTTTCCGTATATGCGCACCTCTTCCGTATATGCACAATTTCCGTATATGCGCACACCTTTCGTATATGCACAGTTTCTGTATATGCGCACATCTTCCGTATATGCACAGTTTCCGTATACACGCACATCTTCCGTATATGCCCAATTTCCGTATATGCGCATAGTTTCCATATATGCGCAATTTCTGTATATGGAATTTGTACACATCTTCAGAAGATGTGTGCATATACGGAAGATGTGTGCATATACAAAAACTGCGCATATACGGAAACTGGGCATATACGGAAGATGTGTGTATATACGGAGACTGGGCATATACGGAAGATGTGCGCATATACGGAAACTGTGCATATACGGAAGTTGTGCGCATATACGGAAACTGGGCATATACGGAAGCTGTGCGCATATACGGAAATTTTTAATAATTAAAAGTTGACACTTTGACATAACCAAATTTTGTGAAACTTTAAACATGATCTAGTATGGTATTTTACATTGACTTTATACACTAAGAGTCACCTAAGACTTTACCATCAAGCCTGATTGTAGCTTTGGGGGATATTTCTGAGAAAAACTTAACCTATTATTTAGTTAAGAAAAGTCTTTCGGTAGAAATCACATAAGGCCAAAAATTTCTCTTATGTGATTTCTTCCGAAAAGCTTTGCTTAATTCATTATGGATCAAAGAATATTGAATACAACAATTATTTAGTGTTGAGAAACATAAATAATTAGCTAAGGAAAAAAAATCGCTAGAGTGAAAACTCTTTAGTAAAATCCTAGGCTACCTAGGTGTGTTACATGACTTAATTTTCATCATACTAGAATCATTTTTACAATATCCCTGAAGGCTTGGATAATTTGTACCTTATTTTATTAATGCAATATAATCTCAGTTTGTGCACAATTATTTTCTGATTTTTTGAGTTTGTGAATGTGTTACGGGAATACTTATGAGAGAAGGCAACCCCCCCTTCATCTTAGAAGTAGTGCCTTAACTTGTATATTTTTTGTGGTAGATTGGATTTAGATTCATTTTTTGTATTGTAGTTTCCATTGAATTTGATTTACTGTTGCATATGTGATGTACCAGTACTTCATTATTGCCATTATTTTTCTTATACTATTTGTGGTTTTATTATAAATGAATCAATATAGATCCCATGTTGAATAAATCACTAGTGTCAATGACCCTCTAAACATAGAACTTTTAGAGTTGTGTCTATTGCAATCCCTTTTCTATTGGTTTCATTATTTAATCATTACTCAATGTGAATGATATGTTGAGGATGCTAGTATTCGTAACACCCTCCTCCCACATCTACCTAAGTAATCATCCAACCAGGGTAAACATGTGACAAAGAGTTACTATGATATGATTCAAATCCCTATGTATCAGTTAAGGAAGTGCAACTGATGGAACACAACCAACCTAACCTTCTACACATGTAATAAAACCCCGAGGAGCCATCCAACCCTTCCAGGTGACTAGCCCCTGAGACAACCTAACATTTTGCTGCATTAAAGCCTCATTCTCTCCCATGACATGGGCACACATGCAACTAGGACCCCCTAGTCACTCCCACAACAAGGCATGTTTGCAACTCGGGACTTTTTCCAAGTAGTTATGTGCCAGCTACTCTGGATTCTTTGCCACTTTTTTAGGTACAGGACTTGGGCCACTAGCCAAAACTCCATGAAACTTTCAAAAATTGAAAGTAACATCAAAAAAACCATATAAATGTAAATAATTGAACAAGGACTTGACTAGACCCCTACTAGCCATGACATACATTTTGTTAAACATGTCACAAATATGCATTCTACAGTTTAAAACAACAAATTTGAGCATAGGGGTCTCACACTTATCTAAGAATCACTAAGAAGCATTGATGCCTCATCACAACAAATTGATTACCATCTATTAAGCCATATGTTCATTATTCATTCATTAATTAATCAAAACATTATGATAGCCATACATTCTCATTGTCATAAAACTCATTCATAACCAACATATAACCAATAGAAATATCAAGGATATAACAACCATATAAACCACATATAACAAGTATATTTACCCATAAAATACCAATGAGAAGGATCCCTTTTGATATCCTCTCCCTGGAAATGTAGGCGGAGGTAAGTAGAAGAGAAGGGAAGGTCCTAAACATTCACATGTTCTATTCCAATAAGTTAGGATTGCATGCCACTTTGCTTTAAATTCAACGAA
This sequence comes from Pinus taeda, assembly GCA_000404065.3. Classification (NCBI taxonomy): domain Eukaryota; kingdom Viridiplantae; phylum Streptophyta; class Pinopsida; order Pinales; family Pinaceae; genus Pinus; species Pinus taeda. Next base: position 8,507 of record APFE031512957.1, read on the forward strand.
CAAAAGGAGTTTGTCACTTGTTAAGGTGATTTTCTAGGAGATTCCTATTGGGAGTATATGGCTACAAAGTTTAGATCCAATTTCAGGTGTCATATATCTTCTCATTGCAACCCACAAGTTATATACCTGAACTTTTAAGTTTAAAGAAACTGGAAATGCAAAGTCTCTGTTAATCTAGGTTGTCATTGATGTCAATATAGCAGTGTTTGTGATGGCAAATTATTTGATACATGATTTCCCATTGATCATAATGCTCATAGTGATGATATGATGAGGAGGACCCAAGTCGATTGAACAACAATTGAACATCAATTAAACAACAATTGACGTAGGAGGTCAATTGAATGGTAATTGAAGAATAGTGTTTGTGATGGAAAATTCTTTGATACATGATTGCCCATTGATCATAATGCTCACAGTGATGATATGAAGAGATGGAGGACCCAAGTCAATTGAACAACAGTTGAACAACAAATGGCAAAGGAGTTCAATTGAACAACAATTGAACAGTAGTGTTTGTGATGGAAAATTCTTTGATACATGATTGCCCATTGATCATAATGCTCATAGTGATGAGATGGAGGACCCAAGTCAATTGAACAAAAATTGAACAGCAAATGACACAGGAGGTCAATTGAACAACAATGTTTGTGATGGAAAATTCATTGATACATGATTTCCCATTGATCATAATGCTCATAGTGATGATATGATGAGATGGAGGACCCAAGTCGATTGAACAACAAATGACGTAGGAGGTCAATTGAACAATAGTGTTTGTGATGGAAAATTCTTTGATACATGATTGCCCATTAATCATAATGCTCATAGTGATGATATGATAAGATGGAGGACCCAAGTCAATTGAACAACAAATGACGCAGGAGGTCAATTGAACATCAATTGAACAACAATGTTTGTGATGGCAAATTCTTTGATACATGATTTTCCATTGATCATAATGCTCATAATGATGATATGATGAGATGGAGGACCCAAGTCAATTGAACAGCAATTGAACAGCGAATGACGCGGGAGGTCAATTGAACAACAATGTTTGTGATGGAAAATTCTTTGATACATGATTGTTCATTGATCATAATGCTCATAGTGATGATATGATGAGATGGAGGACCCAAGTCAATCGAACATCAATTGAACAACAAATGAGGCAGGAGGTCAATTGAATAACAATTGAACAACAGTGTTTGTGATGGAAAATTCTTTGATACATGATTTCCCATTGATCATAATGCTCATAGTGATGATATGATGAGATGGAGGACCCAAGTCAATTGAACAATAATGTTTGTGATGGCAAATTATTTGATACATGATTGCCCATTGATCATAATGCTCATAGTGATGATATGATGAGATGGAGGACCCAAGTCAATTGAAAAGAAATTGAACAACAAATGATGGAGGAGGTCAATTAAACAACAATTGAATAGCAAATGACACAGTAGATTCGATAAAGCAATAGGAGTAAGAAGCCAAAGAGTAAGATGAAGAGTTTATCAAAAGCCATCAAAGAAACAAGTCATCGGAGCAAGAGAAGCAGGTTATCGCATATGCCCAAGGGTAAGTGTTATCAAAAGAACAAAGAGCAACAACAATAGCAGAGGAGTAAAGAAGAAAACTATCGGAAGAGCGGAAGAGTGAAGAGAAGTCAAAGGAGAAACAGCTATCGGAAGAGTGGGGGTAAGAAAGTACGGACTTTCTTGATCGTGGTTGAAGCCCCGCACTCAATCCTAATCGTCGATCTCATAGTCAACCCCTAGATCATGGTCAACTATGGGGGTTAAGGCCGTTTTTAATCCATGTGCCAGTCGAAGTCCCACAAACCGTCGATTGCGATTGCGGGATTAAAGGTGATGATGTGGCGTGTGGGACCATGTGGAGAAAAAAATACAATTCACAACTTGTGAACGTGAATTAGCATAAGAAAGGAAGCCAAAGGTCGAGTGAACAGTAGAAGGAAAGTTGAAAGTTGAGTGAGCGTAGAGGAAGCCAAAGGGTGAGCGGAAGATGAAGGTAAAAACATTCTGTTGATCAGGTTAATCTTTAAAAAGGCTCAGGCCTGTGACAAAATGAATTTGATGAAAGAAGTACAGAACGTAATTTTTGAAGAACAATTCTGTGAAAGGAAATAAAGTTTCATCTGTCATCATTTGAAGGCAGTAGTAGATAGCGCCAGCATTCAAGTAATTGTGAGTTTGTTTCTTGGAAGTAAGATATCGCGACAATAAGAAGCAGTCGCGACCGAAACAGTTACTGCAACACAGATCTTGGAGACATTATTGGAGATCAGGATGGCTATTTGAAATCATCATAACGTAACTTTGCAGACTCTGTGTGGGCAATATGATGAATTGTGAAGACTCCTTCATATGAAGACAGGTTGTCATTGATGTAGCAGTGAAGCTGTAGATTGACATAACACAGTGAAGAAGATTTTGAGAGCAGTGTAATACAATCAAAACATTTCTTGGCAAAGAAAAACTATAGGGCCAGATCCCTTGGGGTTGGTGCCTCAGAATTGGAAGGATCAGTGTCCTTGGAGTAGGTGCTCCTAAACACAAGGTTGGTGCCTTGAGAAGATAGGGTAGGAGCCCTAGAGGTTGGAGCCTCAGAAATGACCAAGTTGGTGCTTGGCAATAGATTGGAGCCTTATATATATTGTACTTGATTTATTGTAAAGATCATATTAATAAAAACATTTATTCCTATTGCTCATTTTGTGTTCTAAATATAAATAATTTATCTGGTAAAAATAAAAATAGAAAAGATATACTGATTCACCCCCGCTTTCAGTATTTCCAATTGTCTCTGGTTCAACTGTTTCATTGAAAAAAATTTAGCAACTAACAATCGACATGCACACATTCTCAAAGCAGGTGGGGTGCTCTGGAAAATATCTGTTTGTTCAAGGTATCCAACATGAAACTGTGATGTCGTTGTTGAAAATCCTGCCAAATTCTTTTTCTTTGCACCTAGAAGCTGCACATTACAAGCTGGCATTTTAGCCAGTGAAGAGAGACCCCCTGCAGTACCCATCAATTTCGTTGCAACCACACTCCGTGCAATAGCAGACAAATTGGGGGCAATGTATCCCATCCTACTCTCAATAGGTTAACTAAATATTGTAGTTGGCTTCCACCCCCACCCCCACACATATATCATGTGTTTGTACTTTTGTATACTATTGTTTAATGCACGTTTACATGCATATAATTTAATACTATCCATTTCACATATATGGTGTTTGTATTTAATATTTAAACATATAATTTTATAAAGCTCTTTCATTGAAATTGGATTAAGCTCAATATTATACAATGAAATTACACAAAGTCATGGCATTTAATAAATAATTCATATTGAAAAAAAATTAATAATAAAAATGAAATGAATTTGAAACCATTAAAAAGGAACCAATATGAACTAGCAAATATACTACATATTGATAATAATTAACAGCTCATTAAATTAGTAAATATGCTATAAATTGAAGGCAATTAATGACTCATTAAACTGGAAAATACACTACAAATTGTTGGCATTTAATTACTCATTAAACTAGCAAATATATTATAGGATAATGAATCAAATCAACCAATTAATAGCTAATAGAAACAAAACTAAAAATTAGTAAATTAGTAAGTATGCTATAAATTGAAGGAAATTAATGACTCATTAAATTAGTAAATATGTTATAAATTGAAGGCAATTAATGACTCATTAAACTCGAAAATACACTACAAATTGGTGGCAATTAATTACTCATTAAACTAGTAAATATATTACAAGATAATGAATCAAATCAACCAATTAATAGCTAATAGAAACAAAACTAACATTTATTCATGTTGTAAGGGATTGATCATGTTACCATTAGTCTCCTCTCGATTTCTGAAACATAATAACTCATCTATATGGTTTAGTTTTCTGCAATAAAAAATAATTAAATTTCTACTTGTTAGTAGACCATTGTATATCTACCTTTTTGTCAACCATGACTATGGTACTATGTAAATTAAACAATATAACATCTTGTAAGAAAATTTTGGGTAAAAATGTATTCACCAATATTAATATTAACTTTTAGTTAAAGTTCTTCATTAGGCAACTAATCTTGGAGGATATGGTTGTATTTAAGAAAACAACTTAAATTGATTGTAGAATCTAAAAGAAATCTTATGATTAAATCCTTAAAATGACGTTTAAGATTTGAGAACTATCAAAATTACTTTAAAAATGCATCAACTGATATTGGCATATGTCATCAATAAATAAGCATTTGAAAATGGGATATTCTTTTGTTGCATTGATTTCTTGATGATATTGGGGAAAATAATAATATTCATTGTCTTTAATGGTAATATATATGACAAATATATTATATTTAATTCATTTTGACAATAATTTAACTTTAAATGATTGGTTCACAAATATTGATTTCAATAATAATACAATCATGTATTAAATACAAGCCCTAAGCCTTTTACAATATTTCCTAGTGCCATCATTCATTGAACATTTGAACAAAATGAAATTAGCCAATTACATTAATTTTAGCAATATTAATTATTTGCATTAATTTAAGTGATAATGCATTTCAAAATGATTAGTTATCTCCATGAAGATTAATTAAACCATGTAAAATATGTTGTGGTAATTTAGGGGATTATATAATAAAAGTTGTTACCAATAATGCAACAATTCAATCACAAGATAAAATATAGAATATACATGCATACATATATGGAAGAAGAGAAAATGGAGTAATTATGGAGTCAACAACCAGCATTCTTTATTAATATAGGTACGATCTAATTAATATACAAAATGACCTGTTTCACATGAATTGGCAATACAATTTTAGGTGAGATTCTAATTTTGTTTTGTTTAAAATGTGTTTTTGAATGCATAAATGGATTCAACACCCTCAAAAAAGCCCCAATGCGCTTGAACTTTGTCAATCAAACAACTTAAATATATGATTAACCAATCAAATAACTTAAATATATGATTCTTAAAAATATCTATAGGATTTCGACAAAATTAAAGGGAAAAAATGAATATTTTATCTATTAGTTAGGTTACACTATTAATATATGGTCAACAATAAAAAAAATCTCTTACATTTTAGATTTGTGTCTAATTATACATTACATAAATGAAGGTATTTGCGACTTGTAACTTCTTGTTGGTTGACATGAACAATCAATTGACCAACTAAACTACCTCATTGACAACATCTTTGGTTGAGTTACTCTATGACATTGAACCTTAGCTACTCAATCTAGTCAATTAGTCTCTATGAGGCCCCTCCCACATACATTTAACTTAATAATTACATTATCATCATCTTATTCTATTGGTTATTCCCAAACCGTTAAACATTGTAAATGTTTATTAATTTAGAATTGCCAATCTGAAAAATGTTAATGTACAAGGAAATGTAACTATAAAATACAAAGAATTAAGGAATTTGGGATTTACGACTATAGCATTATTTTAGATTGTAGATTACTGTGGTGTGGTTCCTGAGAGGAGTTCGGATTTTCCACGTTCATCTTTATATTTGTTAAGCATTATTAGTTGCAAACATGAAATCTTACGAGTATTGGGATGTGAAATTATCAATTCCAACTAAAGTTTAATAGCTTCCAAATTCTATCAAGAATTTGAAAGCTTATATCTCATTTATTTTAATGATGTTGGAAAGAAAAATAATAAAGTTTCATTGATTTCAACAATAAAATGACAAACTAATATGCATATATTTGAGAGCTAAGATGATGCAAAATATAGTGGAAATTGACTCAATAAATATAATGGAAAATAATATTAAATTACATTTTTCAAAATGTTATAAAAATGTTTTCTATTATTAAAAAACACTTCTCTCTTTTTGTTTGGGTATGTATGATATTTTCTACTTAGAAAACATGTATGTTTCCATGTTTTGTTGTTAACTATTAAAATATATATCTGAATTATTAGTATAACTATGATATCCTTCTACAATTTAAAAAAAATGAAGATTAAAAGTGAATTTTATTACATTACCTTTATGAAGAAAACAAAATTAAAAATATACAATAACATTAAACTACTATTAAAATATATATATAAAAAAAGTTTGAGAAAGCAAAGTCCATAAATTCTTTTCAAATACAGAATTTATATTGAGATAACCAGAAACACAATCACAATCAGAATACTCTTTAAGGGATGCAGAGCCGTATTCTGCTGTAACACGAAGCTCAAATATTTTTCAATTCTGAAAGTAAAAATATGCAGAACTTAGACTAAAACACGGACAACGAAATCCTACAAATTTTACCGAAGATTTTGAACTCTGCATACACAACGAAGGAATTGTGCAATTTTAACTTCCATTGTCTTCGGTTTCTTCAGCTCGGGAGGGAAAGCTTAGGAACGCTTACGGTCAACAATCCATCCTGACAGACGACAGATATGGCCTCAAGCTTAGAGTCAGCGGGCTCCTTCCCCACCTTGCGCTCCATGCGAATGTATTTCACTTTCGCTCACAACTCATGTTCAGAATGTTCTGTTCCTCCACTTGAACCTTCTCAGGAAACAACAACACACATCGCAACAAAGCCTTAGCAAATGGCTTTGTTGCAACAAAATCCCCTGTTTTGTTTCAGGTAACTTCAAAACAAATGTACAACCAAATAAAAAACCTGACCATCAAAATTAGAATAACACAATACTCTCAATTTTGCAGTGTACCAAAAGAACCATATCTAATGCAGAACGAAGACAAATTTCCAACTTTGAAACAATCATACATATTACAGTTGAATGATAAACATAAACAGCTTTAATATATCAAGCGCAATTAGACCTTAAACAATAGAAACTTAAAGACAAAGAATCCCAGTTTAATTTGTGGGGGTTGCCAATAATTTTGCCTTGGACAGAGCCAACTTTCAATGCCTGATTAAAGTTCTAAAATGCCTGAGATCTACACAACGGCAATAAAAATCATTATTTGCACTTACTGCATAAGAAATACATCCGCCCATTTACACCTATCTTCCCTCAAAATCAGTCTTCAGAAAAGCTACATTTAGGAAAGGTTAAGCTACGTGAATAACACCCTGCATATCTAAACCAAGCAGGCAATTACTTGGCCTGATATCTCCAAACAGTCCATCACATATATCAAATCTGATGAACTGGAAAATTGGTATCCGTCAGGCTGTCAATGATTTCATAGCTACACTCACTCACTCATCTCTATCTACACTAGTGACTTGATCATCCACTTTTCATCTCCCATTTTTTATGTTAAGACAGTCCAAGAACATGACAGTAAGTTCAGAAGCTATTGCAACACAAAAAAATAGGATAAACAGCAATATTTGCGACATATCAAATTAGTGAGCCATTATGCCAAAAGCAATAACCCACAACCGTTGTCATCATTTACCTTATTCAAGCACAAATCCATGATATAAATCTGAACAAAGAAATCCATATACCATCGTACTATTTCAAGATTTCAAAAAAAAAAAAAAAACGACTACCAACTTGGGGATAATAGGGGAGGATATCTCTACTTTAATTTGCATTTTCACTAACCCGTAAACAGCAAAATAGGCTCATATTCCACTCCTTCCTACAAAACAGAAATGCAATTACAGCATCTTGTAATATGGATCTTATAAGTGCACTCCAATAATTACAAGCAAAGGAAAACCCTGTTCTTGAACATTAAATTAAACAATGGAACCTTGTTCTTGAAGATTAAATGCGGTTAAAAAATGGAGAGCAGTGACTATTTCAACACAAAATTATTGTTCAGATTACAATCTGCAGGAGCAACTAAAGCCACCATCTCGGTTGCTCCATCCACTATTTGTATCGTTATATTATACTTTACGTACCAGATTTCCAGTGTAAACTAGCATAAAGAAACTCGCTAATCTGCCTACTGTTTCGGCTTATGTTGCGAAATAGTTGGCATTTTTGACGAGATATAACTAGAGCACATTGCTGATCGAGTCGAATCATCCTATTCCCTCTCCCTCACCAAATTATTAATCATCTTTAATAGAGGTAAAGTACCCTTTGTCATGATCTCTATCCTGGATGTGTTTGAGGCATGGGCAAAGAAAGCCAGCCCGAAGACAGCAAGGTCAGGGAGAAACAACCTCGAGGACAGAAAACCATGCCAATAATAGGGTTCCAAGTCAAAGAAGACATTGAAGAATCTCCTCGTCCCTTCCAAATCCAACTTCAGCAGAATATCCATTCCAAAGCAGAAGAATTCTCTCTGCCGTCTCCTATCCATGGGCCACAAATCCTTCCAAACCTCGGCTGATAGCTCGTCTCCAGTAATTCTTTTTCCAGACCCAAGACATTTAACAATTGAGCTGGCTAAAACCGGAGCTGCAGCCAAAGTTCTCGCCAGCATGTATCCAGTTGATGGATGCACCATTCCTGCAGTTCCTCCTATTCCCAATATTCTTTGAGGAATCACAGGCAATGGACCTCCCATGGGGGTAACACATATTTCATCCTCTTCTATGCTCTTCACCTGAATCCCCAGATGCTTTAATCTAGCCACCATCCTTTTCTGGATCTCCTCCACAGAAACACCAGGCCTTGCAACAAGAGATGTCTCCTCCAAGAAAATTCTAGTCGGTGAGAAGGGCATTGCATATAAAAAAGTAGGAATCTTCTTGTTGTTGCTCCTGAGGACCGCTTCATTGCTAAGATGAGAATCTCTGCAGTCCATAAAGACCATTTTGTCCACATCAAATGGATGACCATCAACCTCCGCCAAGATCCCATATGCCACCTGATACCCAGGATCATAGGGCTTGTCGTACTCAACCAAACAGCGCGAAAATCCCTTGGCATTCAGCACAACAGATGCTTGCAGCGTAGCCCCATCACTACACGAAACAAGAGTCCGTGAAGCCTCATGGATCACATTTCTAACTTTGGCTTGGTGAAACTGAACACCGTTGGATATGCCCTTCCTCATCATTTTTTATTTCAGCAGCCTTCTATTGACTCTACCACAGGGCCTGTCTAAAAATTTCTTATTCTTATCATCTATATAAACAACAGCACCGGACCATGCTGTATCCAGGCAATCTAGGAGGTCAATGGCCTCAAATTCATCCACCCACACGCCATAATTGTTGGGCCAAATGCTCTGTGGAGATGGGTCTATGCAACACACCGAAATTCCTGCTTCTGAGACCTGTTGGGCACCTGTTGGGCAACAGCAAGCCCTGCCGGGCCACCCGCAACAACCACCAAGTCCACAGGCAACTGGTTGGATGGATCATATTCGGGAAGCTCAAACTCAAGGCTCTCCTTCTTGGCCTCTGGAACGAGCTCCAGCAGGCTGCTTCTCGCTTTCACTACACATGCTGTTTTTCTACCCTCCCGGCATCACCATAGCAATTGAAGAAAGAACATCCACTGACCGGTTATGGTTATAGAAATTTGAATTTTGTTTGGGCGGTATTTTAAATTCGAACTCAAAATTCAAATTCAAATTCGTCTGCTATTAAATGAGTACGTTCGTCCTAGTTACGGTGAACCTCATTAAGTCCTCAAACCGGAGGGAGGCTGCGGGGGGCAGCCGGAGAGGGATGCCGGAGACAGATAAAGTTTACGATGTATGGTCGATGATGCTCTGTGAGGCTGTCAGGGGTGTAAGGACTAGAGCAATAATTTTGCTATAGTCGCACAAATAGCACTTGTCCTATATTTCATCAGACCCAATGTATAGACCTGTAGTGTGATAGAGATGACTGTACCTGGTACTCCTAAATAAAGGTTATAGTTTTTACAGACTTGGGGCTTGCAGTATGGTTTGTATTGTTCATGGCATGGTAATTACGTGTTGCTCTGCAGGTTAAGCTATTTCTTATTTCTATAGACTTTAGACATTTGGCTCTGAGTGGCTTCTTTAGTTTTGTTAAAAAAATAGATCTGCCATTTTTAGATCTGAAGATCTAATCATCACAACGATCCCAAGATTTGATCACCAATATACAGTTTTAAGAATCAATGGATTATCCATTACACTTAAATTTAGAGTTTAATCTCCACTATAAACCTTGTAACTTTCAGCTGCATATAATCGATCCACTATAAACCTTGTAAATTTCAGCTGCATATAATCGATCTCACAAACCTGCAAATCATCGTTATAAAAGAAATGGCGTTCATGGTGGTCATGGAGATATTTACTTAAATGTCTATCTGCAAGATAGCGATCCTATTTTAAAGAAGAAAACCTTGCTCTAAGCCAAGATCATATATGTGTGTATTAGGGAGGAATTAGAGTATGTTGTTTGGGAATCTATATCGCAGTTTTATTGTTTAGCTTGAACTTATTATATTGGATTTCTTCAAAGAACACTGAATAATATGTTGAGTTTTATTGTTTAACTTGAACTTATTATATTTTCCTTTCGCCGAAGATCAGTGGGACCAGAAAAGGAAATTGGAGTGGACATTGATCATCACATTAAATGTTTTTTGAATTTCCTTTTTCTCTTAGTGTGTTTTTCGTAGTCTCATATGCAAGTAAGTCTCGTATGTTACGTTTTTAAAATTTGTTTTTCGTAGTCTCATATGCAAGTAACTCTCATATGTTTGCAATTCTTTTTTTTAATATGTTGAAATCTGTTAAGGATTTGTTTTAATTGTGATAAATATTATTTAAATAATTCGATTTTTTTTGTATTGAATTCATATATATATCCAAAAATTATTAAAAATTTTTACTTACAAATAAATTTATAATAATTTTTAAAATAACTAATTTATGTAATTAACTCTTTTATGATAAGTAAATAGAATATATTTATACATTGTTTAAATAAACATTAATCACAAGTATTTATTACTAAAAACAAAAGTTTGTGGCAATTGTGGTTTTACATTGATTTGGTAAATATCACTATAAATCGAGATGAGTTTAATGTCACAGTTTATTATGTAATTCTTTTATGAAGTGTTTCTAATGTAAACAAAACAAAATAATATGTTAGTTTAGTTTTATTTTTGTTGTAAATTTTTAAAGTATAAAAAGGTCCCACCAGACTACACGCTAGCTTCACGCCACTCGCAACTTCTCGGCTCACTCCCGCTACCCTGTTCTCCATTGGATTCGAACCGAAAATCTCGACGAGAAGAAGATGGACATCGCCCTAGTTTCAAATATGTCGTTAGGGAATAGACAGAGTATCAAATAAACCAAGAAATTAGGCGAAATTGGCATTAAGAAGCCAAGGATGGCGTTGTCGGCGCAAGCCAAGCTCAACACTCTCCTAAATTTCGAATGAATCACTATCACGATGTGAGTTTAATTAACAGCGGATCATCTCCATAGCGAGTGTTCAGACATTTTAGAGTTTTTAAATCAAATATAAATTTCATTCTATTTAGTTTTTTTCGTGATTTTTTTAAATAAAACATGAAAATAATATATTCTTGATTTTTATTATTATTATTTTTTAAATATATTATACAATAATTTCGGAAATATAACCCATTGCAATTCGCAATACTAATAGTGTGTGACATGCATTAATAATAGTGTGGTGGCAGAATTTAGCAATACCCACCACTATAACCCCCATTTAAATGTCACCACACTATTATTAAATTCTATGATTAATGGAAGAAGATATATACTGTTTGGCTATTTCCCTGCTGCAATTTTTTTGGATGAATGCATGTTTGCTGCTCTTTTACCTTTGTTGTTATGGATGCATGTTTTATATTGTTAGTTCCTTTTATGTTGTCATGGGGCAATCTGTGAAGGCCTTGCGTATGGCAATTAAAACATTGTTATCGTTTGCCTTTTCTGTTCATAAGGCATGCTTTCCTACATAGTATCCTAATCTGTATACTGCACCTTTTATTTGGAGTGGAGTAAGGATTATGCTTGTCCCAAGCAGGTCTAAGCCTTTCAACCTTTTCGGCTTATTTGCTTATATCAAACATTTGTGTAGGGTTTCAACCAATTAACATTTCATTGAATATGTATTTACAAATCAATGATTTTGGGATCAAATCCCACAAAGCAATTCTATACTTGCTCTTCAAATTCCTTCAAGCTTTTGAAAGTAAAACCAATGAATTATCAATATAATTTTACCATAATAAAAAACAATTAGAAAGCCTTTAGCCAGCTCAAATTGCTCATCCGTTAGGCTTGAACTAACATCTCTTCTAGAAAAATTCAACAATTCCAATTTAATAATCCTATCGGCCTCTCTTTGCACCTTTTGGGACAATTGCTAGTAATATCCTCCACCAAAATGTTGCATACAACAAGTGCCTTTAGAAATTTATACCATAATTACTGAACACATATCTTTATATTATTATCGAATCACCAATACTCCTTTCAAGTAATTTTTCAAGAGTTGTGTCTTGGTCTTGAACCATTTCATTTTCAATAAATTTTGACCGAGTAACACGCTATTTAGTTGACACCTTATATATCATAATTGGCTTAAATGTTTTTATAAATATATAATAATATCTTCTAACAAAATGTTGCATAAAGTGTTTTTAGATAGATGGTGATTTTTAAATATTAAGTTATTGGTTCAATTCCCTATTTTATTTGGGCGTTATTTTTTAACATGGCTATGATGGAGAAATTTATACCATAATTACTAAATATATATATATATGCCTATAGGAGTTCCCCTATTGTAATTGGGCATTTTAATGATTTGCTAATTAATCATTTTCATTGGATGATCTAAATTGAAAGATGCCAATATATTCTAGTCGTCCTCACTACATACACCAATGAAATTGAAAGTGATAACTTCTTGACATATCTAAACTAGTACAACCACATTAAAAACACGAAGAATGTCTTACCAATGCACACATTTACCTGATTAACCATGTATAAAAAGATTATGGGTCAACTTTAAGTTGACAGGAAATAAGAAATACACATTTTTATTGTAAAATGGACCATTTTTCTCAATAAAATTTGCTGATATATGTTTGCTTGGGGTAGCTCAATTGGTAATAGTCGTGGAAATGAAGTCTCACTAAACGGGAAGCCTTGGGTTCAAATCTTGTGTTATCCCCTAATTGGGGTGAGAAGTTGGACATGATGAAGATGTAGTCCTACCAAGCTTACAAAAAAAATGCTTATATATTAATTTCTCCATCTCATTAGAATATAAATTTATTAGAATCTGAATAATCTCAAATCCCTAAAAATTGATAAGTGGGGAGCCACTTAGAGCGAATCTAATTTAACTTTATAAATAATATAAATTATAAAATTGTGTTTATATAAGTTATGGGATTAAAGAATTAGTAAATGTAATTTTACATTTCAATATTTTCTCATGTAAAAACTATGGTGTAAAGTAATGAACGGTATGAACTAAACTATGGTGTAAAGTAATGAACGGTATGAACTATGGCATTGATGTTTATGTGAACCATGTTGTCGTGAAATGTATTCAAGACAATTATGAATAAATTTACCACCATCGCCATATTTCATAATAGAGTCTCTTCTCAATGTGGACATCTAGGCATTTTTAGTGCGAAGGCCGTTGAGTGCGGGTATTCCAGTTACTATGATTTTAAGTTTTATTTCATAATGTGTTCAATTAAAATGGTTGGCCCTTTACTTTCCATGGGAGCAACTCAGTGCAAAAGGAAATAATAAAAAAAATCAACATATTTGTATATATACAAGTTGTGTAAGTTTCGTTTGATAAACTAATTTTATTTTTTTATTTTATTTTATAATGTGTTAAATTGAAATGGTTGGCCTTTCACTTTTCATCAAAGAAACCCAATACAAAAGGAAATAAAAAAGAATTTCAACACATTTGCATATATATAAGTTGTGTAAGTGTTTATTGATAAACCAATTTTACCGTGGTGGTTTTGTTTGATATACATGTTCCAAGTTCATTCAATTTAACTCTTATTTGTTTTATGTATATTGAATGAGATTCATCATCATAAATATAATTGTTAAGTGATTATTATTTAGTTGAATTTGAGAGATTTAGTCCAATTAATATACAAGTTCATCCAATTTAACTCTTGTTTGTCTTATGCACATTGAATGGAATTCATCATCATAAATGTAATTGTTGTGTGATTATCAGTTAGTTGAATCTGAGAGATTTAGTCCAACTAATATAACTCATGTTTTGTTGCTTGGTTCATATATTTTCTCAATTACATGATTGTATGGTTAAGATAGAATTACTATCTTTAACCAATGTTTGATGTATTTATATATGTGATTAATCTAATATAATGTAATTTTTGTTCCTATTTGGAATTAGAGCCAATGGCTCTATGAGTAACTCCCTTAAGGGAGGGCCCACTATATAATCTGATGTAGATGCATATGTAGAGTAAATTGGTGTCTCTTATGTGTTTAGAGAGAGTGTATCGGGGTGTGGGTTGTCTAGTGAAAGATTTGACTGTTGTGGCACCATGCTATTTTGGAATTTTTGTTAGAGCACATGGTTTGAAATATTATGTGGCAATGTAGAGGAGTGAGCTAGCCGACTAGTAAGAGGTGTGAACATTGCATGAGGTATTGCTTGTGGCGGAGGAAGTCGATCAAAGCATGTACTGCTAGTTTTTCTGTGGTCTTGCACAAAACGAGAGTCTCTGTGTCAGGGCTTCTTAAATAAGTTGTTGTGCCAAGATATTCATAATGTCTCATTAAATGATGACGGTGACGGATCCTTTCCTCAGAGAGAGCATTATGAAGATACTCTACCTGAATACTCAACCGACAGACTTGATCCACATTGAGATCTCCAAATATTCATGGCAAGTAATCATCACTCGCCTCTTGCCCAGCGCTAGAGACTTGTACGTTATTGTTACAAGTGACATGGATTTTTTATTTGAGTTCCTTCTTGTTTACCGTAACAACGATAATGCAGGCCCTGTTACCATGGATACAGAGCAACAAGAGCTAGTCGATTTTGTTGATGGTTTGTGCACCATTGGTGAATAATTGAGAGCTAACTATTTTGAAACCAATGATTTGCTACTCTAGGTTGTTGGACATAAGGATCTCCTTGAAGGTGATCCATAATTATAAACAACGGAACTAGTGGCGCAAAATTTGCAATTTGGGATGACCAACACGGAAGCGGTGACTTTACAGTAGAAGTATGAATAAGACCAGCTGAAACAAAATGCTTTGTCTTTTGAATTTGTTATTACCATTACTTGAAAGATTCTCCGAGTGGAATTTCTTATTCTTCCCAGTTTAATATTCAATATTATGGAGTGATTAGTATGGCTGGACAATATTGACTAACAATAGATTTTCTATAAATTATTAGAAGTTTGTTTGTAAATTTGGTGATGATGAAATTTTAAAATCAGATGAAGAGGTAATTTTCTAAAATTGACTATATATACATTTCGTATTTAGATGACTCTTCTATATAATTGGCGAGTACAGCGATTGGTACCCATGTATCTTGGTAGATGGGAGCTCGTCCATATAATGACTAGCAGTTCAACTATTGCAAACAGGTAATTGATTGTGTCTAAAGCTATTATTTAAAAGATCGAGTGGTGTAAAACTCAATATGGATGGTTGTGGAGTTAGTTTGGCACTTGTGGATCTAGGGATGAATCCCTCATTTGTAAAGATGTGAGAGTGGTCTTTTGGTGAGGTTATTTGATAACTTGGGGTGTTGTTAAGTAATTGAGTTTGGGGGATCTGTGATTTAGGAATTCGAGAGTAGAACTCGGGAATCTAGTTTGCCAACTACACCTTTCCAAGGGTTATGAGACAAATTGATGAAGTTCAGTCTATACAATTTTGAAAATGTTTAAACAAGCTAATAAAGATGTTGAAGACAAGAAGATCAAGGCAATATTCATTAAGGGAGGGACTTTGAGATTTCACTCCTACTTGTCTTTTGCATATTGAATGAGATTCATCAACATAAATATAATTGTTGTGTGATTGTTAGTTAGTTGAATCTGAGAGATTTACTTCTACTTGTCTTATGCATATTGAAAGAGATTCATCAACATAAATGTAATTGTTGTGTGATTGTTAGTTAGTTGGATTTGAGAGATTTAGTCCAACTAATATAACTCTTACTTTGGTGTTTGGTTGAGATATTTTCTCAACTAATTGATTGTATGGTTAAAATAGAATTACTATATTTAACCAATGTTTTATATAATGTAATGTATCCTTTGGTGTGCAATCAGTGTAATAGCATCCGTATATGAGATTGTGATTAACTCTGCGGTGTGGTCAATTGCTAATTGAAAGAGTCTTTTGTGGACCTCAGAGTCATCGATCTGTGTCTAAAGACTAGAGCTAATGGTTAGGCAACGTGGTTGGTAGCTGAAACATGATGTCATCGGAAGTGTGGTGATGGAGACTGTTGACCCTTGGATACGAACCCAGATCTCCATGGCGTAGCTACTGATTGGTGTGTTGTCTGTATTCAAACCACACTTTACGCTCGAATTTTCTCAGCCCTTTATGAACTCCTAGTTTCAACCAGCAGAGAACATGCCTAAACTCGACAGCTAACGTGAAGATCGTGAATGAAGGCATTATTTTAGGATTTCATCCATTGGCGTGCTTCGTGATGTTCGCAAGTGTGAACTGGCCAATCCGCCGCATTATCTGGAAAAGTTGGAGGTTGTGTCTTGTGGACTGATTTCTTTGAACTTGCTTGCTGAGTGATGATTTGCGAGGGGAGAGAAAGCACTATTGAGCCAACTAGTGTGGTGAGTATTGTTGTGATTGTAACCCATCTGCGAATAAAAATCAGCCAGCGTGTGTACCGAGGCTAGCTTTCAAGCTTCAAAGCTGAAACTGTAGCGAGAGTGCAAGGGTGCATTTTCTAACTGCTTTTACCACAGTTTACGCATTACTTGTAGTGGTCAGCGGTCCGACCGCTAGCGTAGAGCTGCATAGGAAGATACCTGACCAATGATACGGTGGACGGTGGTAGCTGAGGTTTTTATTTAGTGGACGGATGTTTAGTCTATAGTAACCATCATTCTATAAGTTTAGGGAGTTCCTTGAATAAGGGGAAAATTCACCACGAGTGTATCTCTTGCATTCAGTATGATTTTGACCATGTTACAATGTAAACACGGGACATTAATTTAGCTCTGAATCCCGTTTATCAAATGAGGGATCTTAAACATTTTAAATGCCATCAGAAAATAAGTTGTTTGCAAAGTTCTCTACGATGACATGTGCATGCCCAGGCAAATTGTTTAGCAGGAAAGCCATGGATGGCATGTGATGAATCGGGAATAATAATTGTGCTAGTTGTGTTCGTGGATGAGGGAGTTGTTGTTGTTTGATGTGAGATGTGTGAAGATGTATCATTAGAGAGTGCATCTCAATTGCTAGTCATAGTGCTCTGACCTATGCTCAATGATCAAACGAACTATCGGATTTACCTTGTAGTATGAATAATCGATGTTCGAGAAGTTTGAGAAGCTTGTAAGACCTATAATCACTATATTGTGGCATGAAATGAGACCTGTTCTGGAATGAAACCAGTGCCTAGTTCGTTGTGCTTTGTGAATTGAGAAATCATTGCAGTGATCAGAAGAAGATGTGTTGTCATGCTAATAGTGAAGGAGTGATAGAGTCCCGTGTGTGTTGTCATTGCCAAGCGAAAGTGTTGTGTTTCTGTGGAGGTCTGGTTGTTGTCGACGTTTTCAATTGAAGAGTTGTTGAAAGCGTTGTTCGGAAGTGCTAAAGGTTGTTGGAGCATACAAGTCTTAGAGCCCCATCAGACTTTATCTAGGTGCCTTGTATGTGTTTTGAAGACTTCCTTGGAAACTGAGATTGCATCTTGGATACTGCCTCCAGCAGTCTACATGTGTTTTGACTGCTTGTTGTGAGCCTTGGTCTGATCTGCAAGATATAAAACCCTTGGTCAGATCTGTAGGATATGAATGTGAATAAACTGTTCTATAAAATAGCACAAAGATTATTGAAGGTTGAGCCATTGGTGCTTGTTGACAGGTATGTATAAAGAACAAAAAGCAGTTCTTTCCATAATTCTATTTGTGTCTACGTCGAGGTGCTTAAGCAGTCAGAAGTAAAACCTAACCATTGTAGCTGTTAGGATCTGAGCCCATTATTTGTGAGGGAAAGAAAGATGGAGATATTGATTATTTTCTTTCCGAGCATGTGTAGAGAGTCAAGAGGAGTTCACTGATTGTAGTTGGGCTTTTCCATCTTTATTTTTGGTATGTTGCTAGCCACATAATCGCAAGTGAGTGCGCTCCATAAGGTTTCTCATCAAGTAGAAGGAGGATTCGAAATCTTGGCAGTTGGATGTCGGAAAGGCGAAGGAGAAAGCATAAATAATTCACACATAAAACATTAACGGCTACTCTTCTATTGATCACGCAAAATTTGATTATTACAATGAACCCAGTGAAGGGTACTTATCCTTTTCCAACTAGCCACTTGCCTAAAATACCTTGACATGTAACCACATGCAACCACACACTCAAAGTCATCTATCACTTAACTCAACTTGATTCAACACTCAAACACTCAACCACTCAATCACTCAGTTAACTAACTCTTTATATATTCCCAACTCCACATGCGGGAGTAATTACAATTTTTAACACTCCCCCTTAATTACGATCATATTACTCAACATGACTTCACTATCACATAAACATGCCTGCTTATCTATGTCTCAGCTAGGCTTACAATGACTCAAGAATTTTACAATTTTGCATTTTCTTTTTCTCCACTTCTAGATTATATATCCTCGAAATTGCTTCATTCTCTGTTGAACTTTCTCGCTGTAGGTTTTATCCACTTGCTGTTGCTACAATTTTTCTTTGACTTGTTTTGAACTTGTTCTCAAAAAAAAATTGGATCATGTCTTCTACACCTTCCTCTTCAAATATTCATTCAACTATGGACCGATGGCACAATATTGCATCTTCAAATTGCCTTCTTTGCTCTGTTTCTTCTGCTTCATATTCCTCACATTCTTTTTGCCATATTTCTCTATAGAAGAATCTTATCTCTTCTTGACTCCATTTTTGAAAAATGGTTTTAATGCATTCATCTTTGTCTTCAGAAATGCCCATATCATTATTTTCACTTTCATCATCATGTAATGCTATTTTTTTCATGTAATCTGCACACTTAAGATCATTATTCACCATTTCATTCAATTCCTTTATTCCAGCTCTTGCTTTAAGACTTGCTTCAATTTGTTCTATTGTTTTCTAAATCCATTCTTCAATGAGCTTCAAATCTGCGTCAAACTTATTAACAACCTTGCTTTCAACTTCTTTTCCCATGCTATTCTGAACACCTGCATATTCAAAACAATGTTAAAGACATCTTTAATATGACTCTCTTTAGTGAGAGCTTCCTGCTCTACCTCTTCCTTCTTTTCAACTGCATGGAGGTTGTCTTCCACTATTATTTTGTTAGTGGATATTCTCATAAAAAAGTCTTCAATCACTTTATCCTGTTCTTGATCATCAAATGTTGCTAGATGACATACTATTTCATGAGCGGTTCCAACTGCTTCATATGTTGCTGCTACAGTGGTAGCTTCAACCTTCAATGTTTCATCAAACATTGCGCTTACCGTATTGGCACAATAAATCCATGTTTCAAAAAATAAATCAGACATATCATCAACATAATGTTCATCCACATTATGGTGGGATATCCGAGCATGCATGTGTTCATTGACAATTTCAACTTCACCAAATCCATCAGCTACGATTGGATTCACCAATTCATATCTCACTTTGCAATCATCATCCACATGTGTCTTGTCACAGTGCGATTCACAATCATCTGCATCATCTACGTTACATTGGAATCCTTGAGCATTTATTCTCTCTTGCTCCATTTCACACACAGAGGCTCTTGTTTCTCTCTCTACAATCTTTGTTGCATCTTCTTCATCCATATGCATGCTTGCATAATGGGTTTCAATTTTATGGTCTTGACAACCATCATCCACTTTTAAGTGGGGTTCTCCAAGCTCTGTTTTCCTCTTAGAGTCTTGCTCATATACTCTCAGATCTGTAGTTGACTTCTTTGTTTGTGACATAATCTAATGTTGCATGTTACTTACCCTTGCACCAAACTCTCATTCTAGGAATTTCCATGCTTCCTTGGAAGTTGTAGCTTTTTCTACCCTGCACAAACACTTCTCATCCAATGCTTGTTTTATAAAATTCAATGCTAAAACATCACATACTGCATCATATGGGTTATTAGATTCGTATTCAATTAACTCTCTATCTTAAAGAAAAGTTAACATCTTGATAACCCAATGATCAAAATATTGACCTGTAAACATAGGAGGTGGTAGAAAATCAAACCTACACCAATCACCCTCGATTTCTTCTTTGTCTTCTGCTAGACTTTGAACTAGCTTGAAATGGAATGCAATAGATAGGTGAAGATGAAGGTGTTGTTGAAAATATTTTTCTTGTTGAATGTGATACGATTTATGAACCACTATATGATGATGAAAACTTTTCATGCAAAGGTTGGTTACAAATGTTGTAGAAGAAGAAACTAATAGATGATTTGTTAAGTGGAAAAGTTCAGTGTGCAGATATTAACAATGACAAGGAAGAAAAAAAAAAAAAAATTGAAGAAGAGATACAATTCATTAAAGCATGGATTGAAATATCATGTCTTGATAAAACCTACACAAATGTCACAACTACATATGGAGAATCAATGAATGTCAAAATCTACATGACAAATGAAGAAAGTGAAGAGGTTCATGACATTCTAATGCGTTGGAGTCCAGAAGAGATAAGAAGTTATTATAAGCTAATGTGGCAGTAGTCTACTGAACATGGTATTGAAGAATGTAATGATAAAGCACAACAACCCACTCATGTATGCATTGAAGAATCTGCAACTATTGAATGAAAATTGTGGCCTCAAGGACCTGATGATCTACTGCAAATAATGATAAGAAGACCACAACCCAATTACATCATGCAGTTGAAGAAATTAAGAAAGAAATATCATTATTTAATAGCAAGAAAGGTAAAATGAAATTGTAAGGTCAAATTGTAAAGTCTCACTAAGACTAAGACTAACATGTGCTATCATCCATTTTCCATTACGAGGCAACTTGGAATTAATGGAAAAATGTAGATTATTCTTAGATGTTGTTGTGATTGTGGTGTCTCAGTGAAGTTGTGGGATTTATTTATGATGTAGATCCTATTTATGAAGAAGGTAATTGAGTGCAGATATTCGAGTTATTATGCTTTTAGGTTTTATTTCATAATATGTTAAATTGAGATTGTTGGCCCTTCACTTTCCATAAGAGCAACTCAATACAAAAGGAAGTCAAAAGAATTTCAACACAGTTTCACATATACAAGTTGTGCAAGTTTCTTTTGATAAGCCAGTTTTACTGTGGTGGTTTTGTTTGACATACAGGTTCCAGGTTCATCCTTGTATGTTTGTTTCTTTCATAAATTTTACTAGGAATTAATTTTATGAGGCTTTAATAGACTTCGCTTCATCGGTTCAATTTGATAGAAAGGTTCACCTATTAGTAACAAGTCGTTTCATAAATTTTATTAAGCATTAATTTTATGAGGGTTTAATAGATTTCGATTGGATAGAGAGCTTCACGTACCAGTGACATGTCATTTCATAAATTTTATTAGATTGATTTTATGAGAATTTAATAGATTTCATTTGATGCATAGGTTCACTAGTTCAATTTGATAGAGAGCTTAAGTCAGGTCCAAGTTCACTTGCCAATTTCTTAAACAAGTACTTTGTAATTTCAAAGATTAGTTAAGCTAATTGTTTCAATAAGAGAAAAGAGTGCGACAAAAGTGTGCAAGATATGTAAACATTTCAATCATAAAACTCATTTTTTTCCTTCAAAGTTAGAGCTAGGAATGATGATGACCACTCTCATTGCTAAATCCATGGTTTTTAAATAGACAGACTTTTATCATGGTCAGAAAAAGAACTCCATGGTTTTTAAATAAACAAATTTATATCACGGTCAGAAAAAGAACTTAACCATTTAAAATAATATATAATTTATTTTGTTTTAATATGGTTAAGTTTATTTAATATTTGGTTATGTTTAAGTGTTGCTGGACAAAAAAACAAAAAACCCACTAAATCCAACACAGTTTGTTAGTTGGTTTGTGATACATGTTTGTTAGTTTGTGAAATGTCTTTATGTGCGTCCATTTTCTAAAAATTGAATTTAAATTATATGGTTAAACTCATTTTAATTGGTAAGCTTAAGAGGATAGAAATTTATGTTGAGGGGTAATGTAATACTTTTTAACTGATATATTTATTAGGTTTATATGAATCTCTTTAGGTTATACTTAATAAAAATCATCTGAGATTTAAAACATAATTTTAAAATATTGAGTTTGTATTTTAATTTTAAAATGGAGAAAACATAATTTTAAAATATTACGAAAACATGCTTTTAAAATAATGAGTTTGTACCATTTTAAATTATGCGATAAGCGGGATTTGTTTTTAAATTTAAAAATACAATTTAGACCACAAAACAACACAATTTAACCAACAATTTTACGCCTGTGTAAGGGTAGACCGATTATGAAGTAATTCCCTATTAGAAATAATGAATTCATATCCATAGTCCACAACTCCTCCATCACAACCCTGGTTAGTTCTCGTACAATCGATAAGGTCCAAGGGAAACAAGATTGCCGGTCACCATTTGCATTTGATTAGAAAAGCTATGTGAAATTAAAAGTAAACATTAAACTTTAAAAACTTACATAACCCTACAAAAAGACAAGCCAACATGTTTTTAACTAATTGTGCTACTACTCTGCAGACAACATTAATATTAAATTATTCTAAATAGTTATATTGAATAAAAAAACATATATGAAATATTAATGTTATTATTATGGTAAACATTAAACATGAAGTTGATATAAATATTAAGCACAATATTGAATTCAACATAAATCCTTAATTTAAATAAAAATATTAACAATAAAAAATAGATTTAAATATTATATTAAAATTAGACATGAATAAAAAACATAAAAAATTATAGAAACATAAATAGTGTGTTTATAAATTGATATGAATATTTTTATAAGTATTATTATGAATATTAGGTTAAAAACATAGATAGATTTATTTAGGTTTAATAATAATTAGGTTTTTGATAGCATTGGATTGTTCTATACATGAGTTTTTAAGATTAAGTTTATAAATATTAAATAAAAATAAATTTAATGTTAATATTAAAATTAATATTAATATTAATATTAATATTTATATTAAATATTAATATTTAATATTTATATTAAAATAATATTAATATTAATATTAACATAAATTTATATTTTATTAATATTTATAAACTTAGTCTTAATTGTTTTGTGATTTCACATGTATTTTTTATGCTATGTGATTTTATTGTTTGATTATGGATTTAATTATTTGGAGTTGTCTTTTATTTCAAATTCTCAAATTTGTCTTTCTCTAGTTCCGTTTATCGGTTGTGATAAAATTTAAAATTACTCACAAACAATGGAAGAATGTTTTGGAAAATTCTTCTTTCTTTTCACGTTGCAATCATGTCTCCATGAACGAATTTGGATTTATGATTCCTCTCTTCAATAATCAAGATAATTATTTTGTTGCTGAATAGATTAATCAGAATGGGCACATATCTCATTTTCCTTTGTGATTCATAGATTCAAGATACAAAGTAGAGTCTATTGTTGGATCAATGGTATTTTCATCCCTACCAATAGAATGCTCCCATTCATACAACTATTTTGTAATGAATCCATTTACAAAGGCCTTTAAAAACATAGGTCTAATACGAATTAAAGACTAGGGATTATTTTCATTATTTGAAAAAATAAGAAGCAAAAAATATGATTTGGTTGTTCTGAAACAAATCTTTAATAGAAGACAGTAAAAAATTTATGTTTGCAATCGAGTGTATTCTCTAGTGTCTCTGAACCATTTCATTTTCAATAATTTTTCATGCAGTAACACTTTATTTAGTTGACACTGGAAATGCATTGCATTGGAATTTCCACTTGCATAATTAAATCAATCGATCGAACCTAAGTTTAAAAATTTGTAACCTAATGTAATTACCTCCCTTTTTCTAAGATGAAAAAGACAAGCATAATTGAATTGATTAATCAAACCTAAGTTTAAGAGAGCGTAACATATTGTAATTATCTCGCTTTTGGTGAGTTGAAAAACTTGATTGGAAAGATTACATTTCACGAGTAATGATATGACTTGTATTCCTTACAATGTTATCGCTAAGGGAATAAACAAATCATTAGTTGCATTGTTATCTTAGAAAAGGAACTTGAATCCTTCTAGAATTTAGTGAGAGTTATGTAAAATTGTGAGTGAGTAGATTTTGATTCCATTCAGAAATTTAAAATAATAGACTTCTTAAACGAGTATATTATCAATCAAGATTTTATTTAGTAATAAAATTTTACAAGATCACCTATGTTTTATTGTTGTGTAATTCTAGTAGAGAGTATATTAAATCTTTGCAAGATAAAACTCTAGTTATTGTTAAGTGGTGCGTGGTGTATGTGTTAAAGCAGTAACATTGGGCCTTTATAGGATAGAGTGTATCATATGTTTATTGAATAGAATTCCAATTATAGCAATGTACAACACTTTCGAGTTATGATTAAGTGAAACATGGATGTAGTGATGAAATTATGTTCCATAAATGATTACAAAAGGAATAAATTTATTTTAAATTATAATATTAACTAATTTAAAAATTAATGATCATTAATAAACTTAATGATAAAAATTCTGTTTACAAAACACATCGTCCCACTCATGATAGTCGGTTATTCCAATGGTGCACGTTGCCCATGTGGTTGAACGAAGAACAACGATATACCTTAAATGTCCATTATGCATGTAGAGCTTGCATACAACCCAAGTTCCCATGTGTACCACTATCACACAATACATACTTTCGCCAATTTAAAACATGTTTGCAAATGCCCCTTTTTCTAGTTTATTGTGTGTCCCAGTTCATACAACCAATCTGCTTTAGCATATTTAATGACAAGAATGCTAGGTACATGCAATACTACCACCTGATTTGTTAGTAGACGACTCACCCAGTTCATGTAGCCCACCTTCTTGCAGCAGCTTTAGTGATGGGGATGTCGGGAACAACCAATACAACCACCTCCTATATTAGCAGATGACCTACCCAGTTCATGTAACCCACCCACTTTCAATAGATTTAGTGATAAGTACACCAAGCATGGGAAATAACACCACATGAAAGAAGGCTTTAGAAATAAAGAGAGAGGAATAATATATCTCTTGCTCCAAGAAGGAGGGAATGTCGGGCTCTTGCGGGTCAAGGTCATGAGGAAGAGCAGCATCTGAGGAGGGAATTCCTGACTCACTAATGGATATTTTTATTTACCTTGAGAATTAGATCATTAAAGGAGGGAATGTCAGTTGTTGGAGGCAACATGTCCCTTTTTTTTAGTGTCTTGTCTCTCATATACAACTCTTAGTTCCCTTTGCATTTTTATTGTTTGTTGTTCTAGTGCAAATAGCCAGTTGATTATTTCCATGCATGAGGACAACTTTGACCAGTTATTTTGATGACATGATGATGATATCCATTAATTATCCTGACTAGGGGTTTATGATTGTTAATGAGATAATATTTTGCATGGATGTCTCTATTTGAATTTGTGCATCTCTAGTGTCTTCTTCTTTGCCCTTACTTGATAGGCACAACAGTGTGCTACAAATCCTTTCTTCTCCTCCCCCTTTGGCCTTCAAGCTTCATTCCTAAACATCTTAGGTTAGGTGAGCCCACATAATGCTTCCTCACCACTTAGACTCACACTCAAACTCACACATGACCAATTATTCAAGTAATAGACCCTAAATTTGTAGCCATTACTCTTGATGAGCCCTGTGTCACTTACTTGAAAGAGTGTTTATTATTTTGTGTGGCATTTCGAGGTATTCTGTAATGTACCTTAATTCCATGCCAAAAAATAAATCTTGATGTTATAATTATCCTATAAAGTAGCAACTTTTTATTTTCTTCCCCTATTGTACTAATAACTTGCCATAGAAATAATAATTTACTACACAATATTCTTGGCTTTTATCAATTAAATCTTCTCATAAAATATTGTCTCTTAACAATCAAACTTTTTTCATACATTCCTCGGTTAAACTTCTTTGACTATAGTCCTTGTACTAATGGGTCTTCCACTTTGATACTTGGATACATTGAAATGTTGTATACTGAAGTGGCCAACCTTCATAGTACCCATGTTGAAGTGATTTATTGTTTTATTATTGACCCATTTTTATTTTTATTTTCTGATAGGTCCTAACATATGGTCATAATTTATATGGCAGCAAAGTTCTATGTTCCCAATACTAATCTTTATATTTATAAGGTTTACACCTTATAATAATGTCATACATTGGACAAATATTTACTATAGTTTGATAGTGTTGTCATATAAATACCCATAAATTCAATAACAAATCATTATTAGTCAATATACGAGGTCGATATATATGATACTTAAGGGTCCCAACTATAATTCTTTTTAAACCTGTGATGTAGTTCTCTGCTTACCCATATGGGATCTACAAAAAATATTTTCTATACATGTATTAGCCCACCCAATATACTTTGTTTTGTTTGAAATGGCCATGCGATCGTGACCCATGTGAACTCACATATATTCTTGGGTGAGTGCACAATCAACGATTGAGATTTGGGGTTTTTAATTGAATGGTGGAGAATGATTAGGGTTAAAAAAATGTATTACCCCACCTCTCCCAATATCATTATTCCTTATTTGTTTTGTTTGCTCAAGTAGAGAATCACCTTGTTGTCTCACAAGATGTCACGTTTCTGGGTTAGATTCTTAGCCATATGGCCCCCATTACACCTGCAATACTTCAAATATTACACCTGTAGCCACCTCAGATTACTTGGGATGCTTTGAATCACACAAGTAACTTTTATATCTTGCATGAATAGATTGAATCTTTAATGTTTTCATATCGACGCTTATAATTTGTAGGCTCCCCATGAAAAGGAAGGATTTACTTGAATTAGAAACCTTGGTGGTTTCAAGATGCCCTTCTGGTTTTATTTTTCATTTTTTCTCTAGGATTTAATGCATGAACATTGTTCTTCTTTTCATTTTCTAGTGGATATTCATTGGCAAGGGTCAAGGGTTATACTAATCAAAACCCTTACCTTGATTATAGGTTGCGACTGGAACATTTTTCCAATTTCTTCTGTACGTCAGACTCATAAACTCTTGGTAAGATTTAATTTATCTCTCATCTTTGTATTTATTTTGTTGAAGTCACCTTAGGTCTCTACAACTATATTACTAGAGTAGTGTTTTTTCCATGTCATCAAATTTCTTATCGATTTACGTGAGAGATATTTATTTACAAGGTCAAGCACATTGATTTGGTTTATTCCCAGTTTGAAATTATGAGATGTCCTTTCCTCTATAGTTTATTACCTTATTATTAGAATCTAGGACTCAATTAAGATATGGTTTCTAATGGCAAAGGCTTTAATGATATCTGTAATATGGTTTTTTTCATTTTGGGGTTTCACCCTTAAGTTTTTTGTGAAAAAATCTAGAACCATTTCAAATAGTTGCATATTTCTTTTAAAGGTTTGGTTTTCTCCTAGATTTCTGCTAATGTTCATGTATTTTTGTGTTTGCGGTTGTGGAAAGGGATGTGTTTCCATTGTAATTCTCAGGTATATTCTCACTTCATTTCTTTTCCTATTTTGGGTAACACTTTGTCATTTGTTTAAATCCATGTATTAAGAGTCCAAAATTTTGATCCTATTCTAAATAATTTTGGCTATAGGTATGGAATTCAAGTGAACTAGTTGGATTTGTTAATCCACACCAAGGCGTCTTACACATTATGAAGATAATTTTTGACTCCATGTTCTCACAGGTCGACATACTTCAAGTTTTCCATTCCTCCCGAAGTTTTTCCGGAAAGCTATTACAATCTGACTTTATTAATCACAACCTAAATCCATGTCTTCTTTTTTTATTATATATTTCAACCCTTCAAGGTTACAAATTATATAGGTCAGCCTTAGTCGTTAATGAACCATAATTTTTCATTATATACATTGTCTATGTGCCTGTGTAAAATTTAGTATTTTATTTATTCATATTATAATATTCTTCTTTGAATTATGTGTTAAATGCATAT
Source organism: Pinus taeda (assembly GCA_000404065.3). NCBI lineage: Eukaryota > Viridiplantae > Streptophyta > Pinopsida > Pinales > Pinaceae > Pinus > Pinus taeda. The sequence goes on from APFE031512957.1 coordinate 36,858, forward strand.
CTGCAACTGAAATGGGTGTATATTTTCTTTTATTTATGTCAAAAGGAATATTTCCTTTACTTTTTTCACCATGTTTGACATTATACATGTTATTGCACAAGTTGTATATATTTTTGGTGAAGTCCTATGTCCCAATGTTTCTATAGAATTTCTTATCTAACTATAATTGAATTCTTGGTTTCCTTTGCTATGATTATGTGAGTATAGTTCTCGTACCCTATCTATTTGATTTTATTAGTCCCCCTTGTTATATCGTACTTTCATATTCATTTTCAAAATATTATATAGCTGTGTTTTGAGAAAGTTGGTTTATTAACTCTTTGATAGTATATTATAAAGGACTTGGTCCTCAACTCTTCTATGATTTTATTCTTTGTTGTATTTGCAACACCTAATGGAAATTACTAGAAGTCTGAAGCACTCTATTAGGTTTTTATAACAACTAAACTAGGTTTTTGGTCTCTTATAATATCTAAGATATTATTCAGTATTATACCAATCCTATAAAATACCTATCCTATAAAACAACTGAAGTAGTTACTATCATTTAAAATGCTAAGTCTAAGCATACAGTTCCTCTCATAACCAATCCATCCATTCTACAAAATAAAAAACAAAATGAATATTTTATTAGTGCATAGGAGTACATTAGATATTCCATGTTTCTTTTCATGGATAAGTAATTAAATTTTAATTATGTAGGACATATTTTCATAGTTTTTCAATAGGATTATGTATAATATGAAATAATCTAGCATAGGTTTACATGAATTAGTTTGATTCATTTTATCTACAATATATTTCTATTATACATGTACTCCTCTAAGAGGATATGCATATAACCAGAGATTCCTATCTCACTAACTGAGTTTCATCTCATTAGACATAAATATCAATGATAGATTAGAAAAGAGAAATCCTCTGATATATATGAATTTAAATTATTGGTCTCAATTCAACAACTATATAGTATAACCAATTATATGATATATCATATACTTCTATTCTAGCATTTCTCTTGAATAATACTTATAACAAAATTCGTTTAATTTGTATTCCCATGCATAGTTCGAAGCTTATACACACTAGCTCAAATTTATCTAATAGGAGATATTTTAACTATGCATGTACAATTTATCTCATTCTCAAATATAGACCTTAATTCAAAATAAAATATCACAGGTCTAACCATCATTGGCATTTTCTTTGATAATTATTTTATCTGTGCATCCATACCATATTTCGTATATGAATAACTCTTTTCTTCCACATTAGTCTACTCATTTCCAACAAAAATTTACTATTATAATATTTTGAATATAAGAATCATTGTAATCACATATCTCAGTGAATTTATTACTTAGAAAGTAATCAATTTATGCACGCAATCTTGTAACATATACATTTGATTATATGAATTCCACATTCAATATGTATTCTCACTATAACATCCTTAACTATTCCAACATCAATTGATAAAATATAAACAGAAATACATCTAATTGTAATTATATGCTTAGGTAATATTCAAGAATACAACATGTTCCACCCTACCATGAAATATCTCCAACGGTTCCCCTAGAGCTTATACCTTCTCACTTTCAGGAATCAATAATCCTCTTGGATTCATGAGTGGTTTTCTTCATAGATTATTCCTTGTATATTTTTCCTTAGCAGCATCCTGCATTAAGGGTTTGCATTCCTTAGTTCCTAGGATTGGTTTTTTAATTTAAGAAAAAAATATTTTATTTTTCTATAATGCACACATTTCTCTCTTATTGTGCTTTAATTTTCTTTTCACCCAATCTTAAAATTTTTCTCCAACTAAGTGATTAACATAACCTTCATCTCCCATTATGTTAATATTTTTTAAAATCTTTCTCCTAGGGATTTTTAGGAGACTTTTTGTGAAGGTCCACCATGTTGACTTTAACCACTAGCAACTTTTTATAAATTGGAAAGAAGTGTCTAATGCTCAAGTGCTATTTCCTGAATATTTCCAAACAACTCATTTATTGAGTCAATAAAATGGAACATGAATACATAATCATATAGTTTCCACCCTAGATTCCATAGCCATTAATTCCAACAATAATTTAAAAGTCTAAAAATAGCCATGTCTAAAAATGAAAAACATAGGGGTGTTACATCTTCCCCCTCTTAAAATAAACATCATCATTGGTGTTTCCTTTCAGCTCCCTTTCTCTTGGAACAATGTTGGAAATGTCTCATGAATTTTTTCCTCCATCTCCTATGTAGCCTCCTCTAGGGTAAAGTGCTTCCATTTCACTTTAAACTAGGCAATGGCTCAATTCCAGAGCATGGTTTCTCTCTGATATTATATTTGTAGTGATTCTACTTGGAAATATCCTTGTAGTTCCACTTATACCACATTCCAATCAATCACATGAGAACTTTCATGAACATACTTTTTCAATAAAGAGACATGAAAAACATTATGCACTTTTATATGACTGGGTAGAGCTACTAGGTAAGCCATCAACCCAACTCTAGTTAATATCTTGAAGGGTCTAAAGAACCTTGGTGTTAGTTTAGCACGTGTTCCTAGTCTCAAATTCATATTCTTTGGCTTGAATTTTATTTATATGGGTTCTAGTACATTGAATTCCTTGAGTATTCTCTTTTGATCTGTGTAGCTTTTATGCCTATGTAGGGACATCTTCAAATTATGTCTTATTTTCTTTACTATCTGTTCCATTCCCTAAAGAATATCAAGGCCTAATACCAACTTGTCTTTCGGTTGAATCCAACTTAAAGGAGTGTGACACTTCCTCCAATTCATAACTTCAAATGGAATCATTTTTATAGATGCCTAATAGTTGTTATTTTATCCAATTTATGTTAAGTGTAAATAATATTCTCATTTAGTGGGTTGGTCCATAACATAGATCCTTAACATGTCTTCTAAAATATGGTTTGTCCTTTCTATTTGACCATTTGTTTGAGGATGGTAGGTTGTTCTAAAGTTCATATGCATACCAATTCCTCCAAGCAGTGACTTCCAGAAGTTAGAAGTAAACTTAGTGTCTCTATCTGATATCACTACTTTCGGTATTCCATACAACCAAAATTCATGAATATATCTACAATTTGGGTTGTTCCAAAAGTAGAGTGAATAGGTATAAAATGGGCCACTTTACTTTAATTTTTCCATAATGACTATAATAGAGTCATTTTGTCTTCTAGTTGTTGGAAGACCAGTGATGAATTCTAAAGAAATAACCTCTGGTTTCCATTCAAGAATGGGTAAAGGGTTTGTCACTTTAGTTGGGTGTTGGTGTTCTACCTTCTCCTGCTAGCACTCTAAACATTTAACCAAATACTCAACCACCTCTCTCTTCATGTCTGGAAAATAAAATCCCTTTCATAATGTTGTGATCATTTTCTGATATCTAGGGTATCCTCAAAAAGACTTTCGATGATGTTCATTTAGAATTTGTTGTTTCAATGTATCTTCATTAGGGACATCAATTCAATTCCTGAAGGTTAACAATTTATCTTGATTTTCCATAGAACTAGATAGTTTTGTAATTTTTGCTACAAATGTAGATAAACTTCATCTTTTTGCATTGAAATATTTATTTGTTCTGCAAAATCTATATTGGCACTACTGGAAATTTTTTTACTTAACTCATTTTTCACTTCTACTTAGGGCGTATGCAACTTTATTCTCTTTACCATTTATGTGCTTGATATCAAATTCAAGTTCACTTAAGAATGCCATCCACCTGGCGTGTCTTCTATTCAAATCAGATTGACAGATAAAATATTTTAAATTTATGTGGTCAATAATAAGTGTAAACATTTTTCCCAGTAAGTAATGTCTCCACATCTTTAATGCATGTATAACAACAACTAGTTCCAAATAATAAACAACATATTTCTTTTCATGAAGTTTCAATTTTCTTGATTCATAAGAAACTACATAATTTTTGTTGCATTAAAATACCATCCAACCCTTCAAGGCATGCATGAGTACATACCACAAAGTATTTTTCTGGATGTATATTCTTAAATTTTGGGGCTGGTGTTATTAATTTTTCTAATCTGTGAAAATTCTCTTGACACTTGCCTTCAATGAATATTCTATAATAACTAGTAATACCCATGAAGGACCCGATATTTGCTACCACCTTAGGAACTGACCAATTTAAGGTGGCCTTAACTTTTTCAGGATCAACATATATGCATTCTTTAGAGATAACATGGCCCACATATTGAATTTTTCCTTTATAAATGTCAAACTTGCTGAAATTTTACAATTGTTATTCTCTCAAAGTCTACAAGTTGTACAAGAGGAAATTACAGTAAATGACAGATGGGGTTCTCCACAACCCAAACATTTTAGAAGTTCTCTTTCTCTTCCACCAGTGATTCCCTTATTGATCAAATCGATTTGGCTAGAACTAGTTTGAGACAATGTAGGTTTTGGTTGGTTATTTTGGCTGAACCTTTTCCACTGATTATCTCTTCCAAAGTTCTTCATAATATAGGATTTTAGCTTCTTAAATTCCCTTCCAACTTTAATTTTTTATTTGTTAGAGATTTTTTTTGAACTTTCATTCTTTTGTTTAAATTTATAAAAACAGAGCCTTTCTTTTCTTACACATTCATCCATGGTCTTTGAATTTTCAAATTCAATCATTTCTTTATAAGAGAGGGGAAGACTATTAAAAAATTGTTGCACCTTCACTTTCTCTTCCTTGATGTAAGGAACATATCTTAACATGTTTGTAAACTTTGATACAAACTCATTTATACTCATTTTTCCTAACCTTAAATCATGGAATTTCATAGCAAGATCATCATGATATCTTTCAATTAGATATTTTTCGTTGAACTATTATGAAATTCTTCCGAGGTGATTGTTTTTCATCAAGATTGTGCATTTCTTTTGCTTCTTCCCACCATAATGCAGCCTTTCCTTGCAGTTGATATACTGCCAGTATGGATTTTAAATTCTTGACATATTCATATACTTCAAAATACTTAGTGATATTTAACAACCAACCTTCTGTATCTTCTTCTTTTTCTCCATCAAATGTAGGTGGTAGTATCTTTTTGAACTCCCCCTAGAGTTCTGTTTTCTTTTTCGTTCTAGATTTAGTGGATTTTGGAGATGTTTTGTCGGAATAGTCTTCACTTTCATATTTTTCATTTTCATGTTCATATGTTATGAACAAAGTTCGTGTACTCAGAGGAATGCTATGATACCAATGTAACAAACAAAATTCGTATATGAAACAAACCACTTCAGTAGATTTGAAATATATAATCGATGAAAGGACATTAATATATTATATAGTAATATTTGAATATAAGTGAGATGATTACAATTGAGGGTGAGGGCCTTATTATATACCTATGTAGGTACCTCTTCACAAAAGTTCATGTCTTTAGAGACATGTCTATTCACTACTAATTAATTATTATTCATTATTATTATTATTTGTATTATTTGTATGTATTTTATTCATAACATTGCCTTATTCTTCAAAATATTTGTCCTCAAATCTTATTGATGAAAAGGCTTGATCTCTTTTCTGTTTCGAATGTCTTCTCGTCTCAGAATTGTCAAATTCATTGGTACAAGATGATATGATCCTCTAAGTGATAAAAAAATTTATCGAACTAAGAAGGGATTTGACCATCCTAAAATTTTGTAGAATGTTTCGATCACTGAAAATTTGTAATGAATTGTTATCACTAAACTGAATTGTGCAAACTTCATTATTCTTCAGAACATAAGTTTGTTGTTTATGTTTTGGGTGATACATATACATATATTGATTTAGATGTTTGTTCTTGTGATTTGGATGTAGATAAGGATTTATTTTAGTTTGTATTTCCTTTATCATGTGTGTGGAAATATTTCGATTTAATTTAGATGATGATATTGTTGAGTTGGTTACAAAACCTTCACTTTGGATGTTCATCATCTAAACTCCAACATCTAAGTGTGTCTTTTCTTCAACTAGTTTGTCTTCTTCTTGAGTTGTGATATTCACTGGATCGGTATTTATTCCTTTCTCTTCAACTTGTATTTCTACATTCAATGCTACCTTCTCGATAAGTTGTTGTATCTTATTTAACAACAACTTCTTGTCTTTCTTCAGCTTCTTCATTTGTGTCAGTATCTTTTCACTATGGTCTTTAAGCCAAGAAACTTCTTCATTTTTGTTAGTGGCGATATTTTCAACTTCTCTTTGCATATTTTGTAGTACTTTTTAACCTTCTTGAAAAATTACTTTTGAAATATCTTGTATATCATCTTTTGTTACTGAGTTTGGCTTCAATGTAACATCTTGTAGTGTTAATTTTTTCTTTTTGTATGAAAATATCAAAAACTTATTCTGTGTATTTTTGGATGAAGGACCCTAGAGTTTCCACCTAGGGTGAGCCCAAAATAGTTTCACTATCATCAAAAAATAATATTTTCATAGTGAATTATGATATAAAAATATAATCCTCAATACTTAGTTTTAGATTGTTTATGTCATATTGTTTGTCACTTGTGCCAAAAAAAATTGTTTCAATTATACTCGATTTAGGAATCACTAATTTGTTAGCACATTTAGTACTAACATAATTAATATCTTCAATAGGGTTGGTAAAGATTATAATATCTCTTCCTATGAGTGATCATTTGATTTTAAATAATGTACTAACACATTTACTAAAAGTTTGAGGAAATCTTTCATTACTAGTCTCCATTTTTCTTTTTCGGGATGAAATCTTAAGGTTAAAGTTAACACTTCTAATATTTGTAATATATATATATATTTTTTCTTCTATAATATTATCTTTCATTTTTTAATATTTCTCCTCTTGACTATACTTATATAATATCCTCCACACTTACAATTTTTATTTATTGTTTTTTTTAAATTAACTATTTCTGAAATGTCCCTTTAAAAAATTTTATATTGCAATGTGCTCCTTTGGAACAATTTTAAATTATACACACACACACACAAACACACATATATCCTCTTTGACTGCGTATATAAATTTAGGCACTTTAAACCTTTTAATCTAACACCGATTCAACTTGAATTTTAATTGATTATTTTTTTATAATTCAAATTGTAAGGGTCAATAGTCGTACCCCTTCAATGAACTCTTTATCACACCTTTTTCTTCTAATAAAATACATTGGAAATGTATTATGTAATGCATAAGGATATCTTATTAAACAAAATTTGACTGTTATAGTATGGTTTTAGAGGACAACCACAACACGATGATTTGATAAGAGGAATAGAATTCAATTATGCATAGTAGAAATGTTGCATTAACTGATTGGATATCATCCACGAGAATTTATGTTTATGGAACACACAATTTCAATCAAAATGCCCACCAACTACCTTCCTTATGAAAGGATGAGAGGTTGGTTCGACTCTTTTAGGGTTTCTAGTTTCGAATTAGTGGAAACAACATTACGGTGGATCTACCTAGAATTGCTTGTAGTGTACAATATGTACGGTGGCATAGTTATATGGTGACAAATATGGCAGAGGTAGTGGGGTGGTTTTGGTGAATGTCGGAAGCAGCCCTGGGTATGTGGTTACAATTGCAAATTTTTGGGCGGCTGCAAACGATGGCTCTGACGGTTCTTATGTTCTGCAAGACAAGTCTCTCTCTCTCTCTCTCTCTCTCTCTCTCTCTCTCTCTCTCTCTCTATATATATAATATATATATATATATATATATATATATATATATATAATATAGACTCTTTTTTTTTAATATTCTTTTCTTTCTTGATCTCTGTTTTTTCTAATAATTTTTTTCTAACATATAATCTATTTTCCTTTCCTTTTCTTTTTTGTTTTTTGAATTTTATTTTTTAATGCTCAAAGGCCTAATAGCGAAACGAAGAATCTCCAACACTATGTAGCGAAATGCTTTGATTACGATGAAAACAAGGTTGACAATAAGTTGATGGCCAAAAGGTCAGATCAGACTAGCTCTATGCAACAGTTGAGCAACCAAAGGATCGAATAACTATGATACCATTGTTACGAATAAATTTTTTATACTCAAATTGATGGTTGTTATCTTCGAAACCACAGGCATTGATATAATGAAACAATAAACCATTTCTTCAGTTTTAATTTTTGCAAACACAGGCATTGGAGGGGACAACAAATCGTTTTCTCAGTTTCAATTTATGCAAACACCAGCGTTGGTGCAAGGGAGTAGCAAGTCGTTTTTTCCCAGTCACATAGTCTGTAAAAACATAGTTTAAAGATCACTTCGAAAATCCCCAACCAACGATCTTTTTATAAAATCTCTCATAAGTTACCAATAGATCCTACTCTGCATAGAACCCAAACAGTGAAATTTTGAATTTCGTCTTCCTTTGATCAGAAATTCACCCTCAAATTTGATGATAGTTTTCCCTTACGAATTTCCCTTCTTCTATTGGCTTGATACAGAGCGCTCTGTATTCTCGAACATGTAATGTAAATGACTCCTTCCAATACACAAGATTCGATGCAAACTGTGATGAAAAGATTAATTATATTATGGTTCTCTAAGCCTATATTTTAGTCTCATCCAAATGTAAAGAATAGAGAGAATGCAGTGCGTGAATTCCTCGTTCAACACAATAATTTAAAGATGACATCAATTCCAATTTTCAGATATTAATATTATGGTTCACAAACCTCACAAATGCATATGAAAATAACTATCTCACACATACTTACAAATTCGATTTGTTGACAAAAAACCCACTGGTTTAAGAAATGTTGTTCAGTTAACTTCAATCTCACACAGAGAACAAAAACCCCTACTCCCATACACACTCCAAAAAATCTCTTCTTTTTAAAAATTTTCATCTCTCTTTTTCTTTCAAAAGATAATAATAATAATAATAATAATAATAAATAAATAAATAAATAAAAAATTGTCGAAGAAAATGAGTTCACAGATGTGAACCAATTTTCCTTAGCTCTACCTCCCTACTAACTATAAAATGATTTCTTTTAACCAAATGTTCCTAACTAATCTTAACTGAATATCAAAAACATTTCACAAATAAAATTTAAAATGTTCTAGCCTTGCCATATGATCAATCCATGACATTGCTAAGCTCTTGGTCCGACTTTAGCAACTTATCAATTTTATGTGCTCGACCTAATTCACCTGCATCATAGAAAAATGCTCTGAGACCAAATTAATGAACAAGTTCGTATACATAGAAAATTACTTTAGACGACTTGAAATATGTAAAAATCCATGATATGACAGTAATATATTACATAAAAATATTTGAATACAAGTGAGATGATTACAAGTGAGGGTGAGGGCCTTCTTATATATTGAGTAGGCACATCTTCACAAAAGTTCATGTCTTTAGAGACCTTCCTACTCACTAGTAATTATTTATTATTATTATTATTATATACTTTATTCTTAACATCAGATTTATCAATTTCATTTTCAACATTCTTTCTCTTCAAGGGTTCTTCCTTACTCCCCTCTACCTCTCTATCGAGAGGTTTATGGATTGACTTTTCAGTTAATTCTTTTATGAGATTATTTTTCTCCTCACTTACTTTCAACAAGCCTTCATGACCGACTTTGATGGTGGCCAACCGTTGTCTTAAGTCTCTTCTAATATCCAACATCTGAGTTGCTGGAGGTGTATTTTTCCCTCCCTAAACCCAAAACTCTCCTCCTTCACTAGGAGCGTGGTTAGAGGGTTTCGCCATGTTGCACCTCCTTTCTTATTACTATTGTACCTTATTGCACAGAACAAAAATCACATTAGTTTTTCTAAAATATAACAATTTTTGCAATTCACTTTCCATCGTGGTTTTACCATTATGCCTAATTTTTGAACCTACAACTTTGATACGACATGTAACGTACCTCAATTCCATACCCAAAAAAAAATCAATATGTTATTGTAAGATCCCTCTCCTAGGGTCTTCTAACAGATCTATTTCTCTAGAATTTAAATGCAATAAGAGGCAATAATTTAATTGTTGAATTGAGGCTTTTGTGATCCATATCAAGTTTATGATAGATTTTCAGCGTAAATCACATGATATTTCATTTGTCGACGCGTTTCGAACCAACCAATGTGGTTCATCATCAGGACAAGTTGAAGAATCAGATCCAGTTTGTATGTTAAATAGTCAGAGTAGAACATCCAACGACTATAATTTTTTACTAGGCAATGACTATATTGACTAATGGCTAAATTTGACTGGGAAACGGCTAGTTGGACAGGACCCGGGGCATAACTATATTAAATTAAAATAAGTTAATATAAATGATTATTTAATTAATAATTAGTTATACATAAAAGGTATTAACTATTTTATTTTAATTTTTTTATTATATATATAATATATATAATATAATATATATATATATATTAATATAATATATTATATATAATATATATATATATAATAATATATATATATATATATATATATATATATATATATATTATATATATATATAAGATATAATATGTGAGTATTATAAGAAAGAATAAAACTATAATATTTTAAATTTTTAGATCATTTAATTGTTTATTTAATAGTTAAATATGCTTAAATTATTTAATTATGAATTAATAAAAACATATTAATTATAGATCGATTTCAATATTAAAGTAATTATTTTTCTTTTATTAATTAAGTTAAAATTATTAGTATATAAATAATAGTATAATCTAATTGCTATTAAAATATCTCATACTATATAAACAACTCATCAAAGAACAAAGGTCAAAGAAAGAAGGATACAAGATAACAAGGGGAAACTAACTTATAAGGAAACAAGAACAAGCTAATAAAAGAGGGAGGAGAGGAAGGGAAGAATACAACTAGGAACAGAGGGTTGGGACCCAACAACTACTGATCTTCCAGCCATCTTCTCTATTGAGCTTTCTCGGCCTTTTTCAATCTCAAGGGCTTCCCTAAAATTACGGTGATGGAACTGTGAAACTTTAGCAATAACACTCGCCTCCTCTATACAAACATGATGTTTGGTCTTCTCTGCATGCTCTGCTAAAGCAGATTACGTGGTTCTCCTATGTTTAAGGTCAGTCGCATGCTCACTAATCTTTTGATTAATGGAGCGTCCAGTCTCACCAATATAAGGGGTCCCACAAGAACAAGGAATAATATATACCCCCTTCATATCCTTAGGGTTGATAGGATCCTTCACTAATATGAGGGACATACGAATGGTGTTAAGGGGTTTAAAGGTCGAGGGGAAATTATGATTCATAAGAATCCTCGCAATCTTATCAGTGGTCCCCTGCACAAACGGAAGATGGACACTTGGGACTCGCTCTTTCGGTTCTCTTTTAGTTAACGAATTTTTGGCAGCTCTGAGGAAAGCTTTCTAACCCAGGTATCTACTATAACCATTCTCAACAAAGACATTAAGGAGATGGGATTTCTCTTTCTCAAAGCTCTTTTCATCAGAGATCCTTAGGACACAATTAGCAAGGGTGTTGAGAATACCCAGCTTCTAAGCCAAGAAATGGTGGGAACTGACATGAAGATACTACTCTGTATGTGTTTTCTTTTGAAACACTTGGTGGGAGAGGGAACCGTCATTATTCTTTGAAATAAGAATATCAAGGAAAGGGAGGAAACCATCGACTTCTTGTTCCTTGGTGAACTTAATGGTCGAGGATTGACTGTTGAGATGATCGAAGAAGAGATCTAACTCCTCTTGGCCATGAGACCAAATGACATTAGTGTCATCTACATATCTTTTCCAAAGCTTAGGCAGGAGGTGGGCCGAGTTTAGAGCCTTGGATTCAAAATCTTCCATAAAAATATTCGCAATGACAGGGGATAGGGGTGAGCCCATGGCAACCCCACAGGTTTTCTCAAAGAACTCCCCTTCAAAATTGAAAAAGGTGGAAGTGAGGCAGATCTCAACTAACTAAGCGGTATCAGGATTTGTTAGGCGGTTGATCACCTCCATGGCCTCATTCATAGGGATGTAAGTGTATAGGGAAACTACATCAAAACTAACAAGAATTTCCCCAGGGTCAAGCTTAATGTCCTTGAGCTCTTCAATAAAGGAAGCGGAGTCTTTGACAAAGGACTTTGTACGACCAACTAAGGTTTAAGATTTAAGGCCGAGAAATTAGCAAGAAGATAGGTAGGACCTCCAATGGTGTTGACAATGGACCTTAGGGGAGCTCCTTCCTTGTGAATTTTAGGGAGCCCATAGATCCTAGGAGTGATGGGATTGCTCTCAATGAGTTTATGGTGTAGGGAACTCACTGAGTTACTGGATTTAATGGCAAGGGCCACACTCCTAGAAATCTTCTTTAACAAGTTTTAGGGAAGCTTCTTATAGCTTCCATTATTATGAATATGATCCAACATCTTATTGTGGTAATCTACTTTGTTGAGAATGACAACAACCCCACCTTTGTCAGATTTCATAACAATGATATCAATGTTTTGGTTTAAGGATCTGAGGGCTACAAATTCTTCCATGTTAAGGTTTCTCTTAGGGGGCTTTGCCTTCCTCAGGAGAATGGCACAATCCTGCCTGATAGTGTTTTTAATACTATTAGGTAAACCTCTAATCCCAAACTGTATGTCACAAATAATGTCATCCACGGGGATCTTCTTAGGGGCCAAGGCATAATTTAAACCTTTACCCAAAACCTTAAAAATTGAAGGGGAAAGGAGAAACTAGATAAATTGATAACCTTATTATTAATATGAGATGGAGGGGGAAGATTAATATTATTGTTTATACTACGATTCTTCTTAAACCTAAAATTATTGTTTATATGCATGTTAAGAACCATTAACTTATTATTATTATTAATATTCTTATTATCATCAATAAATACATTATTACTATTACTTTTTATGTTATTGTTCATAGAACTATAATTGTTTGTATTAATAAATAATGCATCATCATCATCCTTATTATTGTTGTTGTTATTATTATTATTATTATTGTTATTATTATCCCTACTATTATTATGATTATTAATTACGATTTAATTAGTATTATTACTATATTACTACCAATATTATTATTATATTATTATATGATTACTACCAATATTATTATTATTATTATTACATACAAACTTTAAATTTATTATTATTAAGAATACAATGTTGGGGGAGGTTTAAGCCCCTACCATCGATGCAGAATAGGCCAGTCATACCTGCGACTGGAACCAAGCCACAGTTCTGCGCCGGTTTGATTGAGATCCGGTCAAACGTTAGATTCGATACACCATCCAGATAAGAAACGCAGAGGGAAGAACTCGGGGTTGGACAACCAGCAGTGGATGCTGGCAAATCACCTCCGCGCCCTAAAAGAGAGCTGCAAACAACGTTGTCCTGCAGTCCATCAACTGGAACCGACAGACCTGTATTAAGTTTATCTTCACATAGTGGTACATCAGAGTTTAGAGTAGAACGAACCCTTATGCTAGGATTGAAGGAAACCAGATCACTCGCTAGGCAGAGATCAGATTGTTCACCATTCTCAGCCAAGCCAGAACGAAAAAGATCTGAAGAAGATCAGAGCGAATGGAGGGGGCCAGAGGAATTGGCCTCTTCATTTGTGATTGTAAAGATTTATTTAACCTTAAGTAGTGGGAACAAATCAGAAACCCCACAAGATATCAATCCTTGAGTGCAGATTTCTGATCAGCCGAGAAAAGGCTGTGGGAAACTACTCCCGTGGAGTTAACAGACAACAGAGTTTTTAGGACTAATTTTTGAAACTTCGAAGCTTGTTTTTACTTCTGAATCTCTTCTAACCACAAGGATTTTAAGGCCGAACAAGCATCTATCCTAGCCCAAAGGGAGGTGGAAATTAAGTTCGCAAGATCTAGAAGGCAATAATTTACTTTCTTACAAGACTTTTAAACAATGAAAATTTTACCATTTACATTATATCCTTATAACTTATGGTGAAAATTTCATTTTAATAAGTTTACACAAGTAATTTATAGAGGAATACCTGTACCGGTGGATGGTGGAGATGCCTTTGAGCTGCTGCTCTTGTTGAATGCTCCTCTTGACTAACCCAACTAGATTTACCTCCTAGCCAACTAAGAAATCATTCCTAGCCCAGGAAACCTCCATAGATTCCCTAGCCCTCCGAGCCCAAGTCCAACTAGATGTAGTGTGTGTGTCCAAGATGAATGATTTAGACCAAGATGAACAATATTTCCCTCCTCTCAACAACCCAAGAAAACTCCACAAGCTGCTAAGGTCTCAAAAATCACAGCAAATCATAAAATCAAAGCCAATCTCAAAATCAAGCAAGACCCCCACCTCCCCTTTTCTCCCTTCCTCCTTCCCTTTTATACCCTCCCTCTCTTCTCCATCTCAACCATCTCTTATTAATGTCATTAACTTCTCAACCATCCTTACAGTTGACTTCTCTTCTCCCAAGTAAATCTGGGAGTACATTTGGAAATGTGCTATGAATATAAAATTGGGAAATTAATGGGAGAGGACCATGTCTTCTCCCAAGTAAATATGAAAGTACATTTGAGAATGTGAGATGAATATATATATTGATAATTAAATGGAGAGGACTATGTCTTCTCCCAAGTAAATGTGAGAGTACATTTGGGAATGTGAGATATATATATCTATATATAT
>APFE031512957.1:51903-61973 GCA_000404065.3 Pinus taeda
AAAATGAAGGTATTCACCAATATTTCTCAATATTTTCAGGTAATGTAAACATTAATAAATTTGCATGATAAGATTTAAGTGGGGCATTACATACACCCCTCCTTCAAAAAACTTCATCCAGATGTTAGAATGAAAAGATTCCAGGAGTTCAAAAGCATAACAAACCCGAGAGTTATAGCAATAAAATTTGATAAGCCAGACAATGACATTATTTCCCTTCAAGAGTCTCCAATTGATCTATATCTCCCTATCCATCTTGACCTACTTCAGTTCCCACCCTATCCGTCATCTGCTGCTTTATCAGTGGCAATGACCATACTAACCGCTGATAAAAATGACATGGTGGAATCGTCGACTATATCGATCTAACCTCCCCAGCAAGAAATTGGCAATTGTCATCACACGTCTAGGGGAATGTGTCCACCACTGCCCTCTCACGATTTTAGGTTTCGAAGGATACACAGTGGGAAATTCCTCCACCCCTCCTTCACAACTAGGGTCAACGCCCTAACATGGACCACACTATAGAGCTGGTTGGACTTGTCATCGAATAATCTAGTCAGGTAGTCTTGCCACCTGTCATTTGTATTTTACTCATGCATAAGAATGCAGATCAAGTAGATACCAAATGTAATAGAACAATGTGCATTATACCTTCTCCATGAGATGTCTTGACCTTCCCTCAATGGAAGAGTAGCTCTCGGCTATCATATAGTTCTTTCCCCCTCCCTGCGGGTTAACTCTCATTCATGCATTTATATAACAACAAGAGGTATAATCATCACATTATTAAGTCTAGTATACACATGTCAATTTTGTAGTTTATATTGGAGATAAATCATAATTTCATTACGTTACTTATTAGATAAATCATATCCACTTAAGACATACATGAAGCAACTATAGCTCTGATAAGTCATGCACTAGATAAATCATCACCAACTATGTCATACATTAGGTAATACATCAAACATTTTCATCATCAAAATCAAACCTAAGTAGTTTCATGTGTCCAACCAAGTGCATCAATATTACATAATGTTCATAAGTAATAGCATGGAACTGCAAAATAAAGCCTTAGTATGGGTAGCTATCTAAGTCAAAATGGTATCAGAGATGCTCATGTGACAACCTTGTGAAACCCCTTGATAACAATTAGAGAACCCGGATATGCTATAAGGTGGTAGCAAAACCGAAATATTGGCAAGCAATGGATTAGTGCAATATCAATTCCACTAGAAGGTGCTAGTATAAGTTTGAAGCATATAATTTCTTTAATACCTTAGTGAATATAAAAGTCGCACTCTTCCAAGTTGCTAGTTTTTCATCTTCCAAACCAATTAGTTAACTTAAAAATAAAAGACTCCAACATGATTTTTATCTTTCCAACATGATTTTCAAACTTATTGAGAGAAATTTCCTCTAAATGTCAAAGGTTCAAATTTATTATATATTTAATCATTGTTTACTAGTACTAAAACAATTTCATGATATATATTGCAGCTCACAATATGACCGGACAAATGGGAAATAAATAAACGAATGGAATAATTGCCTTTGCCCTGCTGCTATTAGTATTTCTCTTTTAAATGGCACCGTACTTTTAAAGATGCCTACTCCTTTCACAAGTGGCTAGTGACCACAAAAGTTGCGAAGAAAGTTGAAGATCCTTTTATCCAAAACTAGAGACACTTTTTTTTTCACGACATTTTTATTCAACACTAGAATAAAGGTAAAATTGTATTCTAATATTTTCATTGGTCTTTCATTGACTAAATAAGCTCCATTCTAAAATCCCAATTTCTCTATGAATTGATCTTCTTGTTTAATTTAAGATGATTAAAAACAATTATCACAATAAGCCTTACACATGTCCATGGTATTCAATCTATGTTTTCACTAGAAGATTCCACCACCCATAGAATAATCATTAATGTGACATATAGGGTATTTCAACACATCCTAATCTGAATTCCCATGCTTCATAGTTGTTTACTTCTTAAACTCAAGATTTGTTATTATGAATTCCTCTATGAAGAATGAAAAATATACTATCTGAAAGATAATCCTACTATCTGAATGGAAAATCTACTTTATTTTTAATAAGAACAATGATAATCTACTATCAACAAAATTAAAAGCCACCCTCATAAGTAAAGCAGAATTGATTACATTCTTTAGATTGGGACTCATTTTGGGCGTAAATTACTAGCTCCATTGTAAAGCTATATATGGATGCTAATGGTCCTTGCTATGCACGATGAGGAAAAGGGGTCAGATCAGGTGAAAGTTTGGGAAAAAATTTGATAGATAACTCTGCAACCTATTACCTAAGCTAAAGGAAGTCTATGTTATGCATTGCAACATTCGCCCTGAGGCGTGCTTCTCGAAACAATTTCAAAAAAAGAATCCTATGGAGAATGTGGTCACATCTCGCACTTGACATGTGGAATGTAAGGCATGATTGTACAATCCATCATATAGGAATTACACCACTAGGGCTAGGTATGAAACCTAACAAGCAATCTCTTGTACACAAGTATATTCTTCATTGTATTTTCATCATGTTGTATCCCCTGGATGAGGCTTGAGATTACCTAATGGAACTCTTACCTCACTTCACATTTTGTTGCCAACCACGATGAAAGAAAATATTTCCATATAGGCTATTTAAAACATTGCATGGCATTTCCATAGACCTAAACAAAGTTTGGCAAGAAGAAAATGCATTTTTCCAAACTGAGAATGTAATCTTTTAAGAATCATCCCAAAAGCCTAAAAATGTTAACGGGGTCTTCAATTGGCTCCAGTCAAGACAGTGGGGGTCATTAAACAAAATAGGTAGGTTATTCCAAATGATCCATGGTTCAAGGGAAATGCCTTGACTTATGCAAGGACGGAAGCAATGGCTAAAACTACACCTTATGATGAGTAGGTAATACATATTACTACATACAATTAATTATATGAAAAAGAATATCAACAAGATGGCAAAATTGTTGTGGACTTAAATTATCGTTGGATGATAATGAAATCAAGTATTTCTAAACAACTTTTCTATTTCAAAACTTATGTAGTGTGTTTCACACCTCCACTTCTATCACAGCCTTACAAATTCTCAACATAGATTAAACACAACTTTACAATTTCTCAACATAAATTAAATGAAACATCAATATTTTAATAGCTATCAACATACATTAAGATGTATTAGACATTTAATTTATATAACTTTACTACTTTTTAATAACCTCTAAAATCAACTCATACATAAAACCTAACGCCACCATACTTATTATTTCTTAAATTATATAAAAGCAAACATTGCCATGCAAATATGAATAAATGAGAGCAATATAACCTTACACTAAAAAATAATTTAAATCCTAAATCAAACCTTGTCCCAAATACTTATATAAATATGAATAAATGAAAGCAATATAACCTTACACTAAAAAAAATGATTTAAATCCTATATCAATCCTTGTCCCAAATACTTCGGTGAGAGATTCCTTTCTTAGTCTCGTTGCCATGACTTTCACTTTCAGATGAGCTCGCCCTTCTGTTAGAATGCCTTGAAAAGTGAACTCTCTTTGGTTCCAAGGTGCTATAAGGGTATCCAGAACCAAGAAACACAGTCGACACCAATGCCCTATTGGATTGGTTTTCTCCCCAAATGGTTGTCATGCTTGGTGTCACCATTTCTGATTCATTTTCCTTAGCGTTTGAGCTTTCCAAACATTTGGGTTTGTTGGGTCTTTTAGTTTTCAATGAGTTAACTGATTCCTGTTCCTGGGAAGTGATATTTGAGGAAATTCAGTAGGTGGGAACTAAACGTTCCCCAAAATGGATATACAAAATGGAAGAATTTAGCTTCTGCTCTTCGTGGCAGGGCTCAGAATTTTTACTATGATAAGCATGTATTTTGCATGTATCTTTTGAGAAAAGAAATAGTACCAATAGCTATTTCATTATTTCATATATGTTTCACTTCTTGAAGCATGCCCAATTCTTGGTCTGATCATATGCTTTTATTTCCCCTACACAACCTTTGAGTTTAACCAATATTATTATGATTAGACCATTTTCTTAATCTAGATTAGGCACTTTTCTGCCATTCTGAACATTTTTAAATGGACAGTATAAAACGCGGACTCTAGACTCTATGGTACATATGTCATTAAGCACAAGTTCAAGTTATTAAGATTAGGCTTTAAACTTTAAGGCCTAGTCTCTATGAAAGGTTCTCTTGAAGTGGAGAAGAGGATTCTCCACATGAGAGCAAATGATCCAAAATCAAATTGCAGCAGAACCCAATGTGACTATGTACAAGTGGTCCTCTCAGTGAGTCCTCTAAAGCTCCAAGATAGGTAAATTGCACAACCTAATGCTAATTTAACTTACCCATGAAAATGAAGCCTTCTTTGGAATCATATCAATTAAAGGTTGAAAATTTTGGAAGAGACCAAATTTTCTGTTTTTCTTTCTCCTATTTTTTTAATTTGTTCCAGTAAAACTTAGTGCATTCACATAATTTCATGTTTATTAGGTAACCCGAACATGTAGCTTGAAAGGTCCACAACAGTTGCTCAAAAAATTTTGGCCTTCTATATAGAGGTGTTAAAAGATGTCAATTTCGCAGGATGGTTAAAAGCCGCAGGAATCTAGTTATTTTTTTCAAAATTTTGATACTTGAATTATGTTTTTGATGGTAGAAATAGATTCATCACCATAATAAAACTTGGTGTGGCACCCAAAATCTTGCCGCTTAACCGCCTTTAACCAAGATTACCAAAAATTTCCAAAAATTCCTCCTAGATCTTTGCCCAAATTTTCATTGTTTTCCAAGCAAAATTAACTTATCAGCTTGCAAATATGCTCTCCGCGGTATTAGAAATCTGTGGAACTCATCACTAGATAACGTGGAACTGAGCAGAGATTGTTCTCAATTTTTTTTTTCTTTTTATTCCAATGGAGAATTTGCTATCAACTAGTTGACGCACCCCTAGATTATGGCGTCGAGATTTACTCCAAATTCCCTGGTTTGGAATATGACCAACTCTGTTCTTTATTCATGGGACAGTACTGTTTATTTCCTTTGAAGTTCCTTGAGGGAAATGTTGTTCAAATTATTGCATGCAGTATTGAAAATGCTGAAACAATATCCTGGTGGAATATTTGAATATAGCACATAAATTGTAATAACGATAATCAAGAACAAGCTATTCAGATAAGCTATTAGAACCTAACCAAAGTGGATGCAAGCATTTGGTTCAATTCCTTGTTACATTTCAAGTCTAATTCTGGTATGTTTTATATAAAAATTTGTTGGAATTATACAAAAATTTGTTAGAATTATAAGTTTGAGTTGTTAGTGTATATCATTCAAATACAAATTAGACTAAACTGTAAAAATCACAATTTTATAAAGAAAATTGTAACCTGAACCATTAAACTATGCAACTATGCCGGCTCTCATAAAATATTTATGGTTCTGTTATGTTTCAACTGATTTTCTATTAATTATGTTAAATTACATGTAATTCTATATGTAGCATTACCATCTTTATTTAATTGCACAAGCTGGGTCCTCTTACAACCTAAGGTGGGAAATATCTCTCTGTGCAAACAAGTGGGTGATGATAATAACTAAAATAAATGAAAGAAGTGCGACAGGTTTCTCTATGCAATGAATAAGTGATGTTAATAAATAAAATAAGCCAAAATATCCTGTTAAACAAAGTTGGGTGGGTCATTTTTTTCTTTCCTTGACTCTGTTTTGCAAAGACAAAAACTTTACTGCTATTTGTGAGGCATGTTGGATCAAATATCGACATAAAATAAGAATGTTGTGGTTTTTACAATGTAAAATTGCAGACAATTAAACCATTTGTTGATTTCCATGACCTCAGTGCTACATTCTAATTTAACTAATGTGCTTAAAAGTCCCAAAATTCATATATTTATACATAGAAAGTCATGCTTTCATAAAGACGAATGTACAAAAACTAGAATAGATACAAACTAGCCTCATTTGTTATCCGTACATCATGGCATCTTGATCTATCATAGAATGGCTCTATTATATAGAGCAACTGGACATTCCTAAGTAGTGATCCATTAAGGAGTGAAAGGATTACCTGCTACCATCATGTACTAGAAAAATCTACTAATATTAGACCAAGTCATGACCAACTATTCTGCACTTCTCACATATCCAATGGATATATTGAGATACATGTTAGTAGATACCAAATATCAAAGCTAATTCCAGACAACCATATATTTCTTGTTTCTATGTAGATAATTCCCATTGGAATCATTTAAATGTATAGGATTCTTAGGTCAATGCTTCCTTCACAATCTTCAAAATGTCGCTGAACTCAGTTTTTACTTGTGTATGTGTGTTTCGATGTCATGTGTGATGTTTCAGAACTCTCATAGTTGGGTTGATTGCTTGAAACAATATGCATGAAGTATTGTACTCCATTCTCATATCATTTGAGGTCAACACTCTTGGTGTGTAATCACCATGACCCACTTTTCAACAACACAATGCATTAAGAAACCATGGTAGTTCCTCTCTAAGTGTTTGTAGATTGACATTCAAAATCAGATTTGAATGTGGATGACACGTTATACTGGTCATTTATCTAGATGGTCTCACTGTTTTTTTTTTATTCATTTAAGTTGAAAGGTGCTCATAAGTTGGATTTTTATGCAATGGGACTGTGGCCTTGAATGCCAGCCTATAGTTGAGGAAATTGCATAATTGCATGCTTCCCAGAATAGTATAGAAGAGGACCTTGGTCCTCTTAAAGACAATGACGCTATGATTGAAGAAAAGATCTGCAGCCTTATGATGGAAGATGAAGAAAATAGCCCAGAATTGAAAGGTGAGCAAAGTCGTGAGTCTAAAAATGATCAAGAAGCCATTATAAATCAAGAAATGGGCACATCCAGCCCCCTGGAAATTGCAGAAGCAGCCATGGATAATACCAATTTTTGAAGATGTGCCGAAGCCTAGAATTGAAGGTAATAAATCAGTTATTGAAGATGGAAAAACCAGTAGCCCAAAAGAGACAGTTTCTAGCACTCATATGGAGATTTGTAGGCTTAAGTTTGAAGATGAAGCAGTAACTTTTATGAGGAGCGCCCGGATTTAGAAAAGGGTGAAATTTCACCTGCAATTGCCGTCGTGGACATAGGCAGGACATATCCAAGAAACCTATAACAATTTCTAGTGTGCCAACAACTATCATCTCAGCCAAAAAGACATCAGGTGGCCCAGATTTATTGTCTAGATCACAGTTGAATATAGATGAGACATCTTTTGTTGCTACCCCTAAATCTAAAGGTGACAAAGAAGCAGCCAGCCAAGAAAACATTGTTTCCAGCACTCTGTCTGAGGATGATGAAATCAGTATGTGAAAAGATACTTGCTCTGTATTTAAAGGCAATGAAGCAGCTTTCAATGAAAACATTTCTAGCCTTAGGAAGTTTTCCAGATACAACTGAAGCAAATGCCCCATGCATCGAACGATTTTCCAAAATTAGAATAGGATACTCTAATCGAGGATGTTTACTCATGCAGGAAGGGAACACTTCTCTGAGTTAAATTTAGGGTTTAGAGTTTTTCTTCTAAACTTTGAAGCTTTATTTTGTAAAACCCTTTCCTTTTTCATCTATACGAGAAGACAAAATTGAAGATCGTCATTCTTCATTTTTATAGTTTGCCAGTGATTAGAAAGTGTGGCATGTAATTTTCTGTTTTGTAGTTAACAGACAGAGTGTGGTTGAGTGTTGCAAGATCTTAGCTCATCATTCAGTGTTTTCAGTTACCTTGCATTCTTACATGAAAATTTGATAGGTTAAACAATTTTAACCTACCTAAGGTTTGGAAGAGTGTAGATCTTCTTATTGGGAATTGAACATTCAACACCAATTGTTGCATTGAAAGTGGAGTTTCAAATTACAAAATACTCTCTGGTGAAGATGCATATCAGATTCAAATTAAAACTTGACGCAACATTTCGTCATATCATTCATGTTACATTGCTTCATGGCAGAAGCATAAGACATGTTAAAGGAGAAATACATCAACCGCACAACTCTATAAAAGGACTGACTCACAAACAGTGGTCATCTTTGATATATGCTCCATTAATTATTTTTCCCCTCTGCCATGGGTTTGTTTCAGTATGCTCGGGATTTACGCCATATGCTAAGAGCATAGGAATAAGTTTTGATACAACTGAGGACAACAGTAAAACCTCAAAATGTCACTGAAATAACATACGAAATAAACAACAGCCCAAATTGCATATTTTTTTTTTGATGTATTTTTCTCCTAAAATTGTTCAAACAAGACTCATATATTGTTCAATTGGAATAGAAACGCAATGAGTGAAATGAAACTAGAAGTGGCCTCACTGTTGGCACGATGTCATTTCATAGTTGATGGTGCTTAGGAAACTCAATAACAACCTCAATGCTGCTATAAACAAACTCAGAAATCTGCACATTTGATCCTTGGTGTGCTTTAGAATTACAGCCATCAACAATACTAAAATTGTGATTATCTCTCTATAGTTTTTTTCATATATTTAAAGATGGGGGCCTCGCAAAAAAAAATTGTTGAAGGACATAAAAAAAACTGATAGGTTTGCAAATGAAAAAGACCAGAATATTTAATTCTGTGCAAGCAGAATATTTGAAAACATTGGTGTTTTAAAACAACAATCTTGCAAAATAAAATACCGAAAAGGAAGCAAGGTTTGTGAAATACCGCCTGATTCATTAGTGGAAAGCTCCCCTGGTTCAACCTTAGAGGCCATAATTCTTGCATCTTCAATCAAACTACTTGGGTTGTTATGTCCATAATCCAGAGCTCCTCCAAATGCTGTCAACGCATGTGCCCATTTTGAACATGCTAGCAAACTGGAGAAACTGTATCGATGGCTGGTATGTAATTTCTTAGATGGGATCCTTCTAGAATATGCCGCAAACTATATTCATAAAAATTCGCCAAAGTTTTACTTATTAACAAATAACCATGTTTTGATTCCCCTTGACTAGATAAAAAAGGTGTCTGATGAATAGAACTTTCATTTCATTTGCCGAGGACAGAAAATTTTCTTGTTGCAACAGAAACTAAAATGTTATTTTAGCTTAGATGGAAGCTTCTATAGGATTGCAAGGAAAATTTTAAAGTGCAGTTTACAAGTTAGTAATCTCTTGGTCTTTAAAGATTCAACTAGATTTGAAAAATCTCTATTAGGTAGGCTTCAAGGTCCAGGTTTTGAACCATGGCTCTGATACCATTTGTAAGAGCCCTATCTGAGGGTCTTCAGCCATATTTATTTCTTTATAATTTAAATGCAATAAGAGACAATAATTTAGTTTCTTACAAGACTTTTAAACAATGAAAATTTACCATTTACATTCTATTCTTATAACTTATGGTGAACATTTCATTTTAATAAATTTACACGAGTAATCTATAGAGGAATACATGTACCGGTGGTTGATTTCTTTGAGCTGCTACTCCTACTGAACACTCCTCTTGACTAACCCAACTGGATTTACCTCCCAACCAACTAGGAAATAATTCCTAGCCCAAGAAACCTCCATAGGTTCCCTAGCCCGCCGCGCCCAAGTCCAACTAGATGTAGTGTGTGTGTCTAAAATGAATGATCCAGACCAAGATGAACAGTATTTCCCTCCTCTCAACAACCCAAGAAACCTCCACAGGTTCGTAAGGTCTCCAAAATCACAGCAAATCTTAAAATCACAGCTAATCCCAAAATCAAGCAAGATCCCAACCTCCCCTTTTCTCCCTTCCTCCTTCCATTTTATACCCTCCCTCTCTTATCCATCTCAACCACCTCTCATTAATGTCATTAACTTCTCATCCATCCTTACAGTTGACTTATCTTCTCCTAAGTGAATCTAGGAGTGCATTTGGAAATGTGATATGAATACAAAATTGGGAAATTAATGGAAGAGGACCATGTCTTCTCCCAAGTAAATCTGAAAGTACATTTGGGAATGTGAGATGAATATATAGA
>APFE031512957.1:66393-93049 GCA_000404065.3 Pinus taeda
CTAAATTATTGTCTCTTATTGCATTTAAATTATAAAGAAATAGATCTGGCTGAAGACCCTCAGATAGGGCTCTTACAAATGGTATCAGAGCCATGGTTCAAAACCTGGACCTTGAAGCCTACCTAATAGAGATTTTTCAAATCTAGTTGAATCTTTAAATACCAAGAGATTACTAACTTGTAAACTGCACTTTAAAATTTTCCTTGCAATCCTATAGAAGCTTCCATCTAAGCTAAAATAACCTTTTAGTTTCTATTGCAACAAGAAAATTTTCTGTTCTCGGCAAATGAAATGAAAGTTTTATTCATCAGACACCTTTTTTCTCTAGTCAAAGGGAATCAAAACATGGTTATTTGTTAATAAGTACAACTTCGGCGAATTTTTATGAATATAGTTTGCGGAATATTCTAGAAGTATCCCATCTAAGAAATTACATACCAGCCATCGGTACAGTTTCTCCAGTTTGCTAGCATGTTCAAAATGGGCACATGCGTTGACATCATTTGGAGGAGCTCTGGATTATGCACATAGCAACCCAAGTAGTTTGATTGAAGATGCAAGCATTATGGCCTCTAAGGCTGAACGAGGGGATCTTTCCACTAATGAATCAGGCGGTATTTCACAAACCTTGCTTCCTTTTCTGTATTTTATTTTGCAAGATTGTTGTTTTAAAACACCAATGTTTTCAAATATTCTGCTTGCACAGAATTAAATATTCTGGTCTTTTTCATTTGCAAACCTATCAGTTTTGTTTATGTCCTTCAACAAATTTTTTTTGGGAGGCCCCCATCTTTAAATATATCAAAAAAACTGTAGAGAGACAATCACAATTTTAGTATTGCTGATGGTTGTAATTCTGAAGCACACCAGGGATTAAATGTGCAGATTTCTAAGTTTTTTTATAGCAGCATTGAGGTTGTTATTGAGTTTCCTAAGCACCATCAACTATAAAATGACATCGTGCCAACAGTGAGGCCACTTCTAGTTTCATTTCACTCATTGCGTTTCTATTCCAATTGAACAATATCTACGTCTTGTTTGAACAATTTTAGGAGAAAAATACATCAAAAAAAAAATGCAATTTGGGTTGTTGTTTATTTCGTATGTTATTTCAGTGACATTTTGAGGTTTTACTGTTGTCCTCAGTTGTATCAAAACTTATTCCTATGCTCTTAGCATATGGCGTAAATCCCGAGCATACTGAAACAAACCCATGGCAGAGGGGCAAAATAATTAATGGAGCATATATCAAAGATGACCACTGTTTGTGAGTGAGTCAGTCCTTTTATAGAGTTGTGCGGTTGATTTATTTCTCCTTTAACATGTCTTATGCTTCTGCCATGAAGAAATGTAACATGAATCATATGACGAAATGTTGCGTCAAGTTTTAATTTGATCTTCACCAGAGAGTATTTTGTAATTTGAAACTCCACTGTCAATGCAACAATTGTTGTTGAATGTTCAATTCCCAATAAGCAGATCTACAGTCTTCCAAACCTTAGGTAGGTTAAAATTGTTTAACCTATAAAATTTGCATTTAAGAATGCAAGGTAACTGAAAACACTGAATGATGAGCTAAGAGCTTGCAAAACTGAACCACACTCTGTCTGTTAACTGCAAAACATAAAATTACATACCACACTTTCTAATCACTGGCAAACTATAAAAATGAAGAATGACGATCTTCAATTTTGTCTTCTCGTATAGATGAAAAAGGCAAGGGTTTGACAAAATAAAGCTTCAAAGTTTAGAAGCAAAACTCTAAACCCTAAATTTAACTCAGAGAAGTGTTCCCTTCCTGCATGAGTAAACATCCTCGATTAGAGTGTCCTATTCTAATTTTGGAAAATCGTTCGATGCATGGGGCATTTGCTTCTGTTGTATTTGGAAAACTTCCTAAGGCTAGAAATGTTTTCATTGAAAGCTGCTTCATTGCCTTTAAATACAGAGCAAGTATCTTTTCACATATTGATTTCATCATCCTCAGACAGAGTGCTGGAAACAATGTTTTCATGGATGGCTGCTTCTTTGTCACCTTTAGATTTAGGGGCAACAACAAAAGATGTCTCATCTATATTCAACTGTGATCTGGACAATAAATCTGGGCCACCTGATGTCTTTTTGACTGAGATGATAGTTGTTGGCACACTGGAAATTGTAATAGGTTGCTTGGATATGTCCTGCCTATGTCCATGACGGTGATTGCAAGTGAAATTTCACCCTTTTCTAAATCCGGGCACTCCTCATAAAATTTATTGCTTCATCTTCAAACTTGAGCCTACAAATCTCCATATGAGTGCTAGAAACTGTCTCTTTTGGGCTACTAGTTTTTCCATCTTCAATAGCTGATCTATTACCTTCAATTCTAGGCTTTGACACATCTTCAAAAATTGGTATTATCCATGGCTGCTTCTGCAATTTCCAGGGGGCTGGATGTGCCCATTTCTTGATTTATAATGGCTTCTTGATCATTTTTAGACTCACGACTCTGCTCACCTTTCAATTCTAGGCTATTTTCTTCATCTTCCATCATAAGACTGCAGATTGTTTCTTCAATCATAGCGTCATTATCTTTAAGAGGACCAAGGTTCTCTTTTATACTATTCTGGGAAGCATGCAATTCTGCAATTTCCTCAACTATAGGCTGCCATTCAAGGCCACAGTCCCATTGCATAAAAATCCAACTTATGAGCAGCTTTCAACTTAAATGAATAAAAAAAAAACAGTGAGACCATCTAGATAAATGACCAGTATAACGTGTCATCCACATTCAAATCTGATTTGGAATGTCGATCTACAAACACTCAGTGAGGAACTACCATGGTTTCTTAATGCATTGTGTTGTTGAAAAGTGGGTCATGGTGATTACACACCAAGAGTGTTGACCTCAAACGATATGAGAATGGAGTACAATGCTTCATGCATATTGTTTCAAGCAATCAACCCAACTATGAGAGTTCTGAAACACCACACATGACATCGAAACACACATACACAAGTGAAAACTGAGTTCAGAGACATTTTGAAGATTGTGAAGGAAGCATTGACCTAAGAATCATATACATTTAAACGATTCCAATGGGAATTATCTACATAGAAACAAGAAATATATGGTTGTCTGGAATTAGCTTTGATATTTGGTATCTACTAATATGTATCTCAATATATCCATTGGATATGTGAGAAGTGCAGAATAATTGGTCATGACTTGGTCTAATATTAGTAGATTTTTCTAGTAAATGATGGTAGCAGTAATCCTTTCACTCCTTAATGGATCACTACTTAGGAATGTCCAGTTTCTCTATATAATAGAGCCATTCTATGATAGATCAAGATGCCATGATGTACGGATAACAAATGAGGCTAGTTTGTATCTATTCTAGTTTTTGTACATTCGTCTTTATGAAAGCATGACTTTCTATGTATAAATCTATGAATTTTGGGACTTTTAAGCACATTAGTTAAATTAGAATGTAGCACTGAGGTCATGGAAATCGACAAATGGTTTAATCATCTGCAATTTTGCATTGTAAAAACCACAAAAATCTTATTTTATGTCAATATTTGATCCAACATGCCTGACAAATAGCAGTAAAGCTTTTGTCTTTGCAAAACAGAGTCAAGGAAAGAAAAAAATGACCCACCCAACTTTGCTTAACAGGATATTTTGGATTATTTTATTTATTAACATCACTTACTCATTGCATAGAGAAACCTGTTGCACTTCTTTCATTTATTTTAGTTATTATCATCGCCCACTTGTTTGCACAGAGAGATATTTCCCACCTTAGGTTGTAAGAGGACCCAGCTTGTGCAATTAAATAAGGATGGTAATGCTACATATAGAATTACATGTAATTTAACATAATTAATAGAAAATCAGTTGAAACATAACATAACCATAAATATTTTATGAGAGCTGGCATAGTTGCATAGTTTAATGGTTCAGGTTACAATTTTTTTTATAAAATTGTGATTTTTACATTTTAGTCTAATTTGTATTAGAATGATATACACTAACAACTCAAACTTATAATTCTAACAATTTTTTATATAATTCCAACAATTTTTTATATAAAACATACCAGAATTAGACTTGAAATGTAACAAGGAATTGAACCAAATGCTTGCATCCACTTTGGTTAGGTTCTAAAATCTTATCTGAATAGCTTGTTCTTGATTATCATTATTGTAATTTATGTGCTATATTCAAATATTCCACCAGGGAATTGTTTCAGCATTTTCAATACTGCATGCAATAATTTGAACAATATTTCCCTCAAGGAACTTGAAAAGAAATAAACAGTATTGTCCAATGAATAAAGAACAGAGTTGGTCATATTCCAAACCAGGGAATTTGGAGTAAATGTCGACGCCATAATCTAGGGGTGCGTCAACTAGTATAGCAAATTCTCCATTGGAATAAAAAGAAAAAAAATTTTGAGAACAATCTCTGCTCAGTTCCACGTTATCTAGTGATGAGTTCCATGGATTTCTAATACCGCGGAGAGCATATTTGCAAGCTGATAAGTTAATTTTGCTTGGAAAACAATGGAAATTTGGGCAAAGATCTAGTAGGAATTTTTGCAAAATTTTGTTAATCTTGGTTAAAGGTGGCTAAGCAGCAAGATTTTGGGTACCACACCAAGTTTTATTATGGTGATGAATCTATTTCTTGATCGGGTGTCAAGCCACGGATCAAGTGTCGGTAATACCGAGGAGAGAATGAACGGTCGGATCACTACATATCGTGACCGTCGGATTGTAAGTTACAAATGTACATAGTAAAGAAACACACTTTACCTAACTCTATACTAGACCAAGTTATACTTAACTATTCCTATGTGTCGGAATATCCTAACAGAGATCTGAGGATTATGATCGAAGAGTGGAGATATTAGGGTTAAACAAAATTACTTACCCTATTCTTCCTCATTTGTTGTATTTTCTCAACCAGATTGTCAATCTACTGTCTTGCAAGGTGTCATGGTTCTGGGTCAGATTATTGGCCATATGGCCTACATTACATTTGTAATACTTCAAATATGATGCATATAACCACAATATATGGGATGCTTTGAATCGCACATGTAAGTTTGAAATATTTCATGAATCATTTGAATCTTCCTATTTAGTTTGATGCCTTCAATGTTTTCCATATTGATGTTTATAATTTACATGTTCCCCATGATAAGGAAGGATTTAACTTGAATTATAGAACTCAGTGGTTTTAATATGAACTCTTAGTGATGTTTAATTTATCTCTCATCTTCGCATTTCTTTTGTTGAAGTCACCTTGGGTAACTACAACAAAACTATATTATTGTTGTAGGGTTTTTTCCTTATCATCAAATTTCTCATCAATTTTAGTGAGATGTATTTATTTACAAGGGAAATCGCATTGATTTGGATTATTTATTGTTTGAAATTCCAATATTTCCCTTCCTTTATAATATATTACCTTACTACTAGAATTCCAGGTCTCAATTAAGCCACAATTATTAATGGCTAAGGCTTCAATGACATCCTTGGTATGGTTTCTTTCGTTTTGGGGTTTCGCCCTTCAGAAACCCTATAATCATTTCAAATAGTTGCATGTTTCTTTTAAAAATTTTGTTTTCTCCCAAAGTTATGTTAATGATAATGTATTTTTGTGCTCTTATTCGTGGAAAAGGATGTGTTTCCACTCTAATTCGTAGTTATATTTTCGCTTCATTTATTTTCCTATTTACTATAAAACTTCTTCATTTGTTGAAATCCATGTAATAAGAGTCCAAAAGTTTGACCTTGGACTAAATAATTTTGGCTATACGTATGGAATTCAAGTGAAATAGTTGGCTTGGTTAATTTTCACCAAGGCACCATACACATTCTGAAGATAATTTTCAACTCCCTATTCTTATAGGAAAACATACTTCAATTTCTCCATTCCTCTAGAAGTTTTTCATGGTGTACCACAACCAGTTGATTTTACTAGTCCCAACCCAAATCCGGATTTTTTCTTGTCATTGTTTATTTAAACCCTTCAAGGTTACAACTTATATAGTTAAGACTTGGGCCTTAACGCACAATAAATTTTCCTTATATCTATTGGCCATTTTCCTGTGTAAATGTTACTATTTTATTTATTCATACTATAATATTCTTCTTTCAATTATGTGTTAAATGCATATATGCAATAGGCCTGGATGTATACTTTTTTATTTATGTCAAAAGGAATCATTCCTTTACATTCTTCACCATGGTCGATATTATAAATGTCATTGCACATGTTGTATATATTGTTGGTGAAGTTCTTTGTCCCCATGTTTCTCCGTAATTTCGTATTTAATTGTAATCAAATTATGGGTTTCATTTGCTACGATAATTTCAATATAGTGCTCATACGCTATCTATGTGATTGTATTACTCCTTGTTATATCATATTTTCATATTAATCTCTGAACTATTGTATAATTTGTTTTCGAGAGAGCTTGTTTATTAACTCTTTGATAATATAGTATAAAGGACTTGGTCCTCAACTCTTCTATGATTTTATTCTTTTTTGTATTTTGAACATTTAATTGAAATTACTAGAATTCATATGCACTTTATTTGGTTATTATAACCATTAAACGAGGTTGTTGACATTGTATAATATCTAAAGTATTATTCAGTATTATATTAGTCGTATAAAATACTAGTCATATAAAAGAACTTAAGAAGTTACTATTATTTAAAATGATAAGTATAAGCATACAATTCCTCTCATAACCAATACATCCATTCTGCCAAACTCACAAACAGAATAAATAGTTTATTATTTCATAGGAATACATTATATATTCCATGTTTCCTTACCCAAAGAAGTAATTAAATTTCATTATGTTGAACATGTTTTCAAAGATTTTCAATAAGATTATGTATGATTTGAAACAATTTAGCATATGTTTAGAGGAATTAGTTTGATTCTTTTTATCTACAATATATTTCCATTATACATGTACTCCTGTAAGAGTATAGGAATATAACCAGAGAATCCTATGTCACTAACTGAGTTTCATCTCATTAGTCATAATCCCAATGATAGATTAGAAAAGACAAATCCTTTGATACATATGTATTTAACTTCTTTGTTTCAATTCAACAACTACATATTATAACTAATTGTATGGTCTATCATGTACTTCTATTCTGGAATCTCTATTGAATAATACTTATAACATAATTCATTTAATTTGTATACCCATGCATAGTTCAGAGGTACCCACTAGCTCAAATTTATCTAATAGATATTTTAACTAATCATGTATAATTTATCTCATTCTTGAATCTAGACCTTAATTCAAAATATAATATCACAGGTCTAATCATAATCAGTTGATTTGATAATTATGTTATCTATGCATGCATACCTTATTTCATATAAAGTTAACTCTTTTACTCCAAATTTATCTATTCATTTCCAACACATGTTTACTATTATGAGATTTTGAATATAAGGATCACTGTGATCACATATCTCAACGAATTAATTACTTATAAAATAATTAATCTATCCATGCAAACTGTTAAAATATACAACTAATTAGCAGAATTTTGGATCAATATGTATTCTCGCTATAATGAACTTAAATATTCCAACATCAATTCATAAAATATAAACAAAAATACATCTAACTGTAATTAGATGCTTGGGTAATATTCAAGAACAAAGTGTGTTCTACCCAACCATGAACCGTCTCCAACAATTCCCCTCGAGCCCCAACCTTCTTGTCTTCATGAATCAACAACCCTCTTGGGTTCCTATTTGGTTTTTCTTATACATTCTTGCTAACATGTTTTTCCTTAGCAGTGTCATACTTTAAGGATCTGCATCCCTTAGTTTCTTAGGCCTTTTGTTTTAATTTAAAAAAAATAGATTTCCCTTTTCTATAAAACATTTATTTCTCTCTCACTGTGCTTTATTTTTTTTTCACCCATTCTTATAATTTCTCTCCAGCTAAGTGATTAACATAATCTTTCTCTCTCATTATATTAATATCTTTTTTAACAACTTTCTCCTAGAGATTTTTAGGAGACTTTTTTGGAAAACCACCATCTGGGCTTTAACCACTAACAACTTTTTATAAATTGTTAATAAGTCTCTAATACTCAATTGCTCTTTTCTTAATATTTTCAAACAACTCATTTATTGATTTAATAAAGTGAAACATAATTACATCATCATATACTTTCCACCCTACCTTCCATAACAATTAATTCTGACAATAATTTAAAAGTCTAAAAATAGTCATGTCTAAAAAAGTGAAACATATGGGTGTTACATATTCTCCCATTCCAAGAGGTCTCCTAAGTTAGGCTAGGAGAGTTGTAAAAAATAAAATTAAAGTTTTTATTTTGGGGGATTTAAGTCAACTCGGGAAGACAAGTTTGCCCAACCATGAAGGGATGCATCCCTTGGGGGATTTTTCCCCATTTTACTACTGTATATTGATGATGTGACACTTCATTTGAAACCAATCAAGTAAGCTTCTTCTTCCTTTTTCTAATGCCTCATGGATAGTTTCATGAAGCGAAAGCAAGATTATTTTTTCGTCTCAAAGAGGGAAGCAAGGAGTTGAGCATGAAGAAGTCTGTGCTAGAAGATCATCAGCTATAGAACCTTATTTATGACATATTTGACTAGGGTTGACTAGTATGAATTTGACCAGGTTTAACTAATATTTTGACTTTGATTTTGGCACTTATTTCTAGACAATTTGGAATTGTAAACCTTCTTGAAGAATAATTTCTCCTAGAGGAAAATTTTTGTTTTCTCCTAAGTTTAGGATTCCCAAGGTAAATTTGTTATCTCTATGTGCATGTTCGACTCTATATGATATTTACTTTTTCTGTTTCATTTATTGTTGAAATATTCTATGTATAATTGTTCAATGATATAAATGCTAAAACATAGACAATTTAAAGATCATTAGGTAGTAATTATCAAATTAAAAGATTGGTTTCTACTATGCATCATATTAAAAACTCAACATCGTAACAGATCTTTCTAAAAATAATTCATTAAAGACAGTATAAAGAAGGAGGATGAGCAATTGTCTTTCCTATTCTAAGGGGTTGAGTTAGCTACCTAGAGAAGGAAAAATAGGAATTATGTGCATGAGATCTATTTTAGTGATTTCAATTTATGAGAAGGTCTAGTAAGGAGAAATAGGGAACATTGAGGTGGTGAAGGCTGACTACATGTCCAGGAAGTTCTGTTGGTAAGAGTTGCAGCCATTCTAGGGCTAGCCGCAAATATTTAAAATGTTTTCTCAACTCTAGGTGCTATACCACAAGCTAGATACTTAGGACCTTAGGCAGGTCAAAGTTGTTAAGTGTTGAATGAAGAGCTAAGAGGATGGTAAAGGACCTCAAAAATCCTTGAAGTGGAAATTTGACTAAGGAAAAGAGTGATTTTAGGTGTGGAGGACAGGTCCTATCCCTAGTTGTGGGTTGAACTATGGCAGAAAGGTGAGTTGAAGCCTACAATAGAGGGAAACAAGAGAAGAAAGGTTGAGTAAATTCTTTCTATAGGAAACCTAAGGATGAAATAGGGCTAGAAAAATTAGTTGAGGTCTATTAGACCTAGAAGAGGAGGTTTATGGGGCTGTAAGTCAAGGCCTAGGGCAGATAAAGGCCTAGACAAAGGTCTGTATGATGGACAAGATTTGGAAAATAGGGCAAGGAATCTAACAGCAGATAACAAGGCCATGGAAATAATTCATGCTCAAAATGACCTTGATTGGAATGTTCTTAAACCATTAAGTCTTGTGATAGCCAGTATATCCCTTTCTACATATATGAATTCACAATCTTTAAAACCCAACATTGAAAGTAGGATATCATTGGATAAGGGGAATGTTGATGTGCTTAAAGATAAACAAACACCTAGAATATCAACGCTAGTTGAGAGAACTATTTGAGTAGTCTTTATTAATGTATTCATATTGGAGTCTTTATGCCTGGTCAAATTCCTGGATTTGTGGTATGAAACACGAGAGAAAGGCTTGGAATTCTATATGCAACTTGATAATTCAACAAGATGAAGAGATCCCAATCCTTATAGTTCATGCAAGAAAAAGGAAAGGAAAGTAGCATGTATCAGCAACCGATGTTGGTGACGAGGATGCACATCCAACTTAGAAGAAGACAAAGGAATCCAAGCCCTATGATATTGCATATATACTTCATTAATTTCTTCAAGGAGGCAACGATCAAGAGGGAGTTGAAAATTCCCTTCAACCCTTATAGTTTCTTTCTTAATCAAAATATAAGCAATTAATAATTTTTTCTCCCTTAATTATTATTATTTGTATTCCTTGGTCAACCTCTCATATTTTTATTTTTTGCTTGGTTACAATTGTTTCTTCCATGGCCTCCTAAATAAGGTTTCTAGTGTTAAAGATTGCAGAAGCGAAAGACAGAGACAAGAATCAACTTGAAATTAGCAAATGGAGTAAACTCAATATTCACATTACTCAGTAACTATTAAATAAGATTACATAGGAGACAAGAAGTAATTAATAATTGAATTGGAATGCAAGTATAACTTAACTAAATTGAAATAAATTCAAACTAACTATGACACTTGGATTGAAATTTATGACATCCAGCATACAAGAACATGTGGCTGGAATTATTTTCTTGAACACTCCTCTTGCACTTCGTTCTTTGTTTCTATTGCTTCCACTTATTTACTAACCACTGATGCTACAAAGAGGTTGTCTTCCACTTGATTTTTAGACCCAAGTGGGCTTCTCTCACTAAATAACACCATATCTATGATATTTTTCTGTTGCATCATGTGCAACCACTCATCTTTGGCTAACTGTTCTTCATCAAAGCTAAAATCAACAATTTTAATTTTTGAATTCACCATGCCAATAACTACTCCAATGGAATCATGGTCATCAACAAGCTCTGTTGCTAGATTCACTAAATTTCCATCCACTTGTGGTTGTGCACAGTGGGATTCATGAGCATTTGTGTGCTCTTTTTTTTCTACTTCTATAATCGTGATTTAGTTTGCTGCTAAACACCATCATCATTATCATCTAATTTCAAGTGGGATTCACAAAATTATTCATATTGTTTTAGATTTGTTGCTATAGATCCACTTTCATCTTCAAACTGAATACTCCCCTTACACCCTTTTGATTTTTTTGAGTAAAAAATATTTTAAATAAAGCAACTTTGTTTACTTATGAAAAACGTTTTTTAAATAAAAGACCTTCAAATCACATATTCGTGCTTTGAGAAGAGCCATGCTCTTTTTTTTCGTTAAAAGCAAAGATCTTAAATAAATAAACAAGCTTCGAACAAAATGTGTTACGAATACTTCCAAGTGAGTTAACCATGATATGCATGGACATCCTAGAACAATGGAAGAGTTGCACCAACAAGTCAAGAAATTGATGTTTGAAGTCTACAACGAAAAGAAAATTTTGAAGCAATTCAACGAATATAGGATTTGGAAGGAAAGAAGAAGAAAAGGAAATCTAGTTGATGTTAAATTGCAAGCCTAGCTGAGACTTAGACTAGAAGGCATCTTAGTTTAAATTTTTGTGGTTGTAATTAAGGGGGAGTGTTGGTGAAATTAATTCCAACCACTAGTTCCTATTTTCTAAGGTGTCATAATTGTTAATCCATGTGTCACATTCAATTTGAGTTTAGTCCAATTTAGTTGAGTTATAGTTGAGTTCCAATTTAGTTATTAATTATTGTCGTCTCCTATGTAATATTCTTATCTATTTGAGAATATTGAGAAGGGCACTTCACTCCACACTTTTCAATCTTGAACATGCAGGTACATCATGAAGGATTCTAAGGCAATGATTCTTGCAACAATTTGAAGCATTGTGAAGAACAAAACAAAGTTTGTGGAAACAGGGTTCTCCCAGTAAGAGGGAGTGGACTACAAGGATATTTTTTCTCTAGTCTCTAATGGATAGCTTCTTATATCACCTAAAGGCTTGAGCATAGACTTAGCAAGAGTGATTGTTGTTCAAGATGGATAAATTGTATAGACATCCAAGAGTGTGTTAGATGACAGGAAGCACTTCCATTTTTTGGGAAGAAAATATTTAGGTAGAGTGGAAGGAGCAACTTTCCTAGAGGACACCATAGGTTGAGATCGGAAAGATTCTCAGAGACATAAGGTCTCTAGGAGCAGTATGCCTTTCTTTTAGTAAAACATGTGAGATAGAAGAATGACTTGCTTATGTGATAGTGGGAGCGGTAATAACTAAAGGACTATCTTATGTGATAGAGCGAACAACATTGGCAGGAGGATTTGCTTACGTGATAGAGGGATAAACCAAGACTACCATAAGAATACCTTCTTCAATGTCATATGGACTTGACATCAAAGTTTGAAATAAAGTATATTGGCTAGATACACTATTTATTTGGATTGGAGGTGTAGCGGAGCCCTGATGAGATCTTCCTCGGACAAGCAAAGTTCATTGTTCAGATTTTGAGGAGATTCAGTATGATGGACTGCAAGTCCATGGCTACACTTATGGTGACCAATCTAAAGAACCTAAGTGGTTCTTCTTCATATTTAGGTTTGGTGGATCCCATGATGTACATGAAGTTGATTAGATCCTTGATGTACCTATTTAACACCAAAATAAATATTTTCTTTGCAGTGAGCACCCTGAGCCACTTTATGGTTGAGAAGAGGCATGTACATTAGGTTCCAGGGATGAATGTGTTGAGATACCTTCCTGGTATAGTTGGATATTATTAGGTCCCTATACCACTAGTGTAACCACTATTGTTATTAGTGCAACCCCCTTATTATATTGTTGTGGCCATGTAGTCTCCATATTGTTATTATTGTGCCACATAGAAGCCCACTATTGTTATTGTTGTGCCCTTATATTATTATTCTTATGTTGGCTCTTATTATATTATGACCCCTTAGACTCCTATATATAGAAACGAGGACTTGTCATTTGTATCATCCATGAATTGTTCATTTGTGTAATGTAAAGGAGGTTTTCCCCTCGAAGAGGCTGAATTCTAAGGTGTTTATCTTTCTTTCCTATCTTTGTGAGTTGGTTTCACAACATTTGGTATTAGAGCTTTTGATTCTAGGGTTTCGCTGGTCCAAACAAGTCATTGTGGAGTTTATAACTTTTTTCTCTATGATGTTTCAAAAGCTAAAAGGAAAACACATTTTAGAACAAATCGGTTTGAACCGCGGGTTTGATTTTCAGATCTTGTCATGCTATATTTTCAAAGATATATCTGAGGAAGTTAGGGCTTTTGCAAACTCCATAATTTTATCTCAAACAGGTCATCATGAAATTTTTGCAATAATTTTTTCTAGGAAGGGTCAAACTCTGAAATTAAAACCCATTTGAGCTGAAATCCTGGTGAAGTTCAGGTCTTAATTTCAGATCTTGTGTCACTATATTTTCGGAGATATAATCTAAGAAAGTTAGTGTTTTTGCACAACAAGTGAAATTGGAAAAATCATCATAACTTTCTCTCTGAGCATCAAATTGAAATTTTATAAGAAGTTGCAGAAAGAGGATGGACAGTAGTTTTCCGTGTATAGTTTTTAGATCTGAAGGTCGAAACAGTGACACATGGCATGTCGTACAAGTTCACTCTACTGAAACACTATATAATCATGTAATATCGGGAGATTGGGAATAACGCTTCCTTGGAGAATCCAATTTTGATAAGACTGGTGGCATTAGAAAGCGGACTTAGAGGACTACCATAGGAAGTAATTTCAGATCTTGAAGAGCCACAATTACAAAGATACAACAGATTTAATATCGAGCTCTTACAAAGTGAAACAAGAGGAAGAAATGTGACATGATATATCAAAATTAGAAGACCAAGTGCAACAAAATTCACTCTCACAAAAAGTAACAGAAGCTAAGATGGATGGTTTGAAGAAATACGTGGAAGGTAAAATGGATGGTTTAAATAAAGACATGGAAGATAAGATGAATGTCGTGGAAGCTAAGATGGAAGGCAAAATGGATGATTTGAAGACAGATTTAACAAAGTTGCTACAAGAAATGTTTACAAATGGAGAAAAGGTAGTAAAGAAAACTCATGATGAGAACAAAATAAATGTTAATCATGATTTCATAGACTCTAACATTGGATTGAAGACTCACCATGTTCCAAAGATCAATATGAGGAAGTTTTATGGCAAGGATCCCAAAACATGGATACTACAGATGGAGCAATTTTTTGGTCTCCATAATGTGCAAAACACAAAAAAAAGGTACGTATTGCAACTTTATATTTGGAACCAAATCAGTTTGTATGGTATCGATGGATTTTCTCTCGTAAACAAATTGTTGCTTGGGAAATTTTTATGGAATAAATGATAGCACATTATGAGGATACAAAAAGAAACACCTTTTTTATCCAATTGATAAATATCAAACAAAAGGGTTCAATGATGGAGCACATTGAGGACTTCCAAAA
The DNA here is from genome assembly GCA_000404065.3 of Pinus taeda. Lineage (NCBI taxonomy): Eukaryota > Viridiplantae > Streptophyta > Pinopsida > Pinales > Pinaceae > Pinus > Pinus taeda. The sequence continues at coordinate 80,878 of APFE031512957.1, forward strand.
ATTGAACATAAGGGTAAAAGATATTCCAGAGGAGCATAGGATTGACGTGTTCATAGGGAATTTAAAATATAACATACAACATAAGGTTCACCTTTGGGAACCTGATTCATTGGAGAAGGCATTTAGGTTGGCAAGAAAAATGGAAAGCGAAATTATGGCAACAAGGAAGCCTACCAATCGCAACTATGGAATTGTCGTTGCCCCTAGCCTTTCACAACCTACAAGGTTGACACCACAACAATTGAAAGAAAAAAGAGAAAATACACTAAAGGTCATAAGTGTGCTAAGAAGAAATTAATTTACATAGATTGTGAAGAGGAGGAATAAAAGGAACAAGAAACATCAAAAGAAGATGATATACACCAAGAACAAACCCTAGAGAAAGAAGAAATGAATCTGAACATATCTTGTAATGCATTGGTTGGAATTACCACTCCTCAAACTATCAAGATAGAAGGACATATCAAGAAGAAAAAGGTAACAATGTTTATTGACTTGAGTAGTACCCATAATTTTATTCATTGTAAGATAGCCAAGGAATTGAATTTCTTACTATATCCAACACCAGAGTGTCAAGTGATGGTTGCAAGTGGAGGAACCATAAATTTCTTTGAAAAGTTCCATAATATCAAGCTATCCATGGGAGAATATGTATTGAATAACCCAATTCTTTCCATTCCAATGGGTGGTGATGATGTTGTACTAGGAGTCCAATGGCTACAATCGTTGGGTACAATAGCTTTTAATTTTCAAGAACTTTTCGTAAAATTTTATTTGGAAGGAAAGGAAGTTGAGTTAAGGGGTATCATAGGGAAACCAGGAAAGATAATCAGTTTTAATGGAATGACAAAGCTTCTAAAAAAATTACAAAGAGGCCTAATTGCACAATTATGTTCGCTAGATGTTCCCACATCGAAATCATCTATTTCTCCAGATCTCCAAAAAAATTTGGACAATAATTCCAAGGTATTTGAGACTCCCAAAGGCCTCCCACCTATTTGTGATCATGATCATAGTATTCATTTGATTCCAGGAAGTGTTCTTCCAAAATCAGGCCTTACAGATACCCATATTCCCAAAGGAGTGAAATCGAATGTATGGTTGCAGAAATGCTAGAGGGTGGTATAATTATCCAACCAAATTTGATAAACGAAGTAAGGGATGAATGGAAGAATGACAAAGAAGGGTGGGAACTCATTCGAAAGTTGCGGAAGATCCCAGTTCAAACACTATTTCCAGAACTTCATAAGGAAGGAAAAATCATATTGGAACCTGAAGCAGTCACAGAACCGAGAAATCAACAGCTACAAAATCGATCAATTTCAGAGTATCTTATCAAGTGGAAGAAGTTATTCACTGAAGATTCCACATGGACGGATGATAACTTTATACAAAAGAATCTAGAACTACTCAAGCGTTGAGGACAACACTTTTTGAAGGAGAGGGGCATGTAACCCCTATTATTATTAGTGCAACCCCCTTATTATATTGTTGTGCCCATGTAGTCTCCATATTGTTATTATTGTGCCCCATAGAAGCCCAATATTGTTATTGTTGTTCCCTTATATTATTATTGTTATGTCGGCTCTGATTATATTATGACCTCTTAGACTCCTATATATAGAAAGGAGGACTTGACATTTGTATCATCCAAGAATTGATCATTTGTGTAATGTAAAGGAGGTTGCCCCCTCGAAGAGGTTGAATTCTAAGGTGTTTATATTTCTTTCCTATATTTTATGAGCTGGTTTCATAACATATATGGTTTGAGATATGTATTAGGTGGTGAAGAAAACTTGCAAGGATATACAAATTTGGATTAGGCCAAGAGTGCAGAGGAGAAAAAGAACACATCATGGTGTTTCTTTAGCTTGGGATAAGTTATGATATCCTAGTTTAGTAGGAAGAAGACTAATATCACGCTTAGTATAGTAGAGACAGAGTATATCACAACGTGTGTCACAAGTTGTGAAGTAGTATGACTTCAGAAGCTTCTTGCAGGACTGTTTGATTAGGTCACTTCATCTAAGACATGGTGTAGAAAGGAGAAATGGAGCTCCAATACAAATCCATAAATGAGAAAAATCTAGACATTCTCATCAAATCTCTGTCTAGAGTAAAGTTTGTATACATTGGAGACAAGATTGGCATGATGTAGAATGTCTCCCTCATTATGAGGGAGGGTTGATGTCTTTGTAGGATTCTGGAAGACCATCTCCCGAAGCCGTAAATTATTTTGAATATGTCATAAAGGACTTTGACCAAGGGAGATGGATACATTCACCTCAGAGGCCAAAGGGACTTGCCTAGGTCATAAAGGACTTTGACTAGAAGTGAATGGCCTAGGGAAAATTATAGGATTAGATAGATCTTCTCCTAAGAAGCCAAAAGGACTTGGTTGGGTAATTTTGGACCTTGAGTAGAGGAGATAGATGCAATACACCTAAGAAAGCATAAAGGACTTTGGCTAGGCCACTTGCCCAAGGGTGAATGCTCCAAGGGTTGATTCTCTCCTGAGAAGCCAGAAGGACTTGAATGGGTCATAAAGGAATTTGACCAGATGATATTGATACATTTACCTAAGGATTCATACAGGGCTTTAGCCGGAGATAAAATAGCATAGATACTCACATTTCCTTAATCCAATATGGAGTGAACTATAGGCGTGCGTGTGAGGAGTTACATTGCCCACTTTAGGATGAAGTTATCTATACATGCATCAACATAGCAAGCTCATGAAATTTTCTTATGAAGGAGAAATTTCACCCAAGGGGGAATATATTGCAGCCAAGGAGAATCCCTCCGCCACTAAGAGGGAGTGTTGATTTCTTTGTGTAGCATTGGGAGGTATTCCCACGTGCCAAGAGGTCTCCTAAGTTAACCTAATAGAATTGTAAAAATTAAAATTAAAATTTTTATTTTTTGGGGCACCGAGTCGGATTAGGAAGATAATTTGGCCAAGCCATGAAGGGACGTGGTGTATCTATTTCTTGAAGGCAATTTATTGGATGGAAACTGCACCGAGAAACCAATTGAACCTGCTTTAGGTCCAAGTAGGCCCTTGAACCAAAGGGGGCCCCCTCAATGTTACGAGAATTTTCATTGTTCACTATAGCTGAATAAGAGCCTATGAAGCACAATGACCATATTTAAGGGTTTTTGGATGGGTGGTTGCTAATGAGTCATAAATCCCTATTTTACAAATAAACCCCCACCTACAGAGATCTAATCAAAGGGCTAACATCCAACCATAATAGAATACAATAGTATGAAAGAGGTTGATAGAAGACCAAAAGAAGATATCAGCCAACAATCATACTCAGAATGAATAATTATGTCAGTTGATAAGATTAAAAAGTATGTGAAGATCCTTCGACAAATTGACAAATTATAAATTGCAATTGTGCAATAAAAATAATCTAGAGATGTAGAAGAGGTAAAAGTTAACAGTCTGTTTACTTAATCTTCCTAGTATTAAACATAAGCTTGCTAGGGATATCAGGGAGGCTGAATCTCAACGTTACTCTTCTCAATAATTGACACAGTTGCAAAATATATGATGAAAAGACTATGTAACACAAGAAACACTCACATGAAACATGTTTATGCTATTCGCTGAAGCCAAAAGTCTTTAATTAAAACTATGAAAATATCATGCTATTACAGAAAAACAAGTTTATGGGTTCCTTAAAAGCCAACCCTTTTATAATCAAAATGAAAACATATATAGAGAATTACAATCTTGAAGCTATTATAAGATTTCAGGAATGGAAATCTTAGCAATGCACTAAATATAAATAATATCTAATTTGTTACAAGGAATATGGAAAGGATAGAAAATCATATGCCATCAAATATGCAAATTGATTCTTTGACTTATCATCCACTGCCACCTATGACTTTGACTATTGATTTAGATGCTCGAGTGCTGCCTAGAAATTTGAATATGTTCCACACATGCTAATCTTCTGCTATTTAAAATTGAAGTTGTTGAATATGTTCCCTCAAATCTATCAAATTCCCTTTAAACAAGGCAAAATTTTCCACCTGTACCCTTGAATACTCAAAACTTCATGAAGATATGAACTTGACTTTTTGGAATCCTGTAGTTGTATAATAAAAAAGGGAAAATCTTCCAGCGATTTGAAATGTTCTTATTTTCTTGAGAATTCACACTAATTTATGTGCTAGATAATATTTTTCCCATTCGTTGAGTTAAGATTTTGATTAACCATTTGTTTTTGTCATTGTAACCTCAATTTGAAACCATGCCGATCAAAATTAGTCAAGCTCATGGTTGAATACTAATATGCACAAACATTGGGCTGAATACTAGCTTGGATACCAAGCAATTCTACGATGGGAAATATAAAATCTGTTGCTTTGAGCATAATGCTATCATCATCATCATCCCTAATTTGAGGATAGAATTACTATGTTTGCTAAATTTCTAGGCACAAGATAATGTTGATATTCTTAAAGCATTGTGCAAAGGTATGTGTAAGTTTCATGATCCTTTGTGCGAGCTCTGCAAAATACCTATAAAATAAAGGTTCATTAATCCCTTGGATTAGGCCATTGGGAATCACTTTTATAGGTTAATCTTTCTTTACATTCCCATTTAGGAAGTTTTTGGACCATAGGGCCTTGTTTCACTTGGTCTTATCCCCAAACCTGAGGAAATAATGTCCTTGTAACCTCTTCTTTATCTTTCTCATTTGCATGGAAACCATTGTAGGTTTTGGAAAACTCCTGATTTTAAGGGATAATGACATAGGTAGATTTTTCCTACCCTAAGTATAGTCTCATTTTCCACTAGGCTCCCATATTTCATTTCTCAAATTGTCATCCACGACTTCTTGCCTCCTATCCTATTATTAGGCAAGGCAATAAACTTGGTATCATCTTTTCTGACGAGTACCTTGACCTTTAGTCATGAATGTAAGTTAGCCAATTTATCCTATAATGGCTTTCTCTAATGAGATTTGGGCCCAGTGGTCTTATTTCCCCTTGTTGTTGGTAAGATGAAGCAACGGTGATACTTCCAAGGCCTATTGAGAGGTAATTGAATAACCTCAAGTATTTGAGTAACCTCCCGCTACCCTTTGGGTTTGAAAATGAATAGGATCCCATGCCAATGGCTTTTTAGCCCCTAGGAAATACTTCTAATAAACTTGGGAAAGTTTTATTAAATAATTTAGCACAGAGATTCATGGAGTGAGGAACATAGCAAGTCTGCAAGGGAACAAGTCTAGCCCATATATCTATGACCCAACACTCATCCATCTTGTCATCATCATCTCAGCCCGATTTCTTATTTAATTCCATGAACACAAATCCATATGGACATCCTTTTATGTCTAAGAAGAAAACAATGTCTAAATTCAAATTGTTGACAACAAATTTAGAGAGGTGATGGATCTCTTTGTTTATGTTGTATATTTTCTTGTCCTTTGCAATTGAGTAATAATAATGATAAGGGTATAGATGCCCATTAGGTCTCAATAGTGAATCCTACGTCATATCAATAAGTTTATTTTAGTCCTTTAGCAACACCCAGTTTTGCAGCTTTCTCAAATTCTTCCAGCTGAAACTTGTACATTTGTGCATTCATACCTTTCATAGAAATCTCATTTTTCTTGAATGGAATTGTTCTTTCTCAAATGCCTCCATTATCCCACAGACCATTTTCAAAGTGGGCAAGAGTAAAAGTCCTAAAGAAGTTCAATACCTTGTAATTTGTTGAGGTATTGATAGACTTGAAAGCCAAGTGATGGGCTTTTTTATAAGAAAAATAAAACCCCAAGCTATGTGAAGTTTGTAAACCAATGATCTGAATTGTATCCATTAAACAATGGCAAAGAACCATGATTGTATTAGATCAGGACGAATCTCTAAAAATTACAAAAAAATGATCAAAATCACCCTGAACCAGTGGCAATGGCAGTCAGCGTGGAACGACGAGGACCTAGGTCAAAGCACGTTGACCGAGGCCCATGAAGACTGCGCAAGAGGTCAAAGTAGCCCCTGGGAGCCCTGGATTGGGAAAAGGAGGTGATTTTTGACGTGTGATTGTTGGGCGAACAGGGACGAAATCGGGGAAGCCTGAGCACTTGGACGCATGGCGAATCGGAGAACCGTGGGTGGGAAAGGAAAAAAGTGCTAATCATACAAGGTGGGACTCGTGCTCTGGAAACTGGCAGTATTGATCATGGTGCCCTCAAACGGTAAACGGTTTTGGAGAGAGCAGAGTGATCCCACTTAACGATCGACGCGTGGTGGCGGAGGTGAGAGAAAACCATCGTTGATCACGCGTTATCGGTCGAGCAGGTCAACCGTGCGAGACGTGCGTATGACGTTGGATCTGGGGGACCCAAACTGGACAGATGAGATTGCGCCCAATGGAGGAAGCGGAACCAACGAAGGATTAAGCCGCATTTGTAAATATTTGAGGTCCGTTTGACTGCCACGGTGGAGGAAGAATGCATCCACGACGTAATTGAAGAAATGAATCGACGAGCAGGCTGGTGCTGTTCAGATGGGGACTCCGTGAGTGTTCATGCTGACGCCGAACAAGAAACTCCAAGCGCAGCTGCAGAAGATGAATTGATAGAGGCGGAAGAGGAACCGAATGGGTGTGAGTTCGAATGGCTAAACGCCATGAACAACAAAACAGAATACGCAGTTGAACACAAAGAGACAGAAAGCAGAGAAGAAGGCAGTAAAGCAACAGTAGGAAGAGATAGAAGCCCGAGCTGACCAATGGCAGCATCGAGCACCAGAGCTTGAAGATTCAAGCCATCCCATAGAGGAATCTGTCCAGACTGAGCATCATATTTGGCTTTGCCCATTGTAGACCTGAAGGTCACAAAGCTGGTAGGAAGAAGAAGAGTCTATGCACTCCGGTGGCTTGGGAAATCCAAGAAACACCCTGCCAAGCAAACCTGCTTCAGGAGAACTCCCATCGAGTCCCTGTGCTGTAATTCTCTGCTCAAAGACCCAATAAAACAAGGCCACCACTGAAAGCTGGGCTGGAGACATAGCCCTGGAGAATAAGGTGAACTCCTTATTAAAATTGCTTGTGTCTTTGGGGTTGCTTGTTGTATTTCTCTATTGTCTTTCCATTTAAATATATGTGTATTGGCAATCTCATCGATCCGTTGTTTAAATAACACAGAACACACACCGACACATGAGTCTGTAATACTTTTTGTTTAATAAAACTTCAACTGATGTCACTCATAAGGTGATTATCAAATCAACTAATAACTTAATCATTTTCTAGTTAAATAAATCCATTCCTAACATATGAGAACGAAACTTCCCAATCTTTAATTACTTGCTGAAATATTTAGAACCACTGTCACAACAACATCTCCAGTTGAAATATTAATAGTAGAAAAAGCAAGGCCAAGCGAGAGGAAAAAATAAACCACATAAAATCATATATATTTTCTTCATATATGTTGTTGGTGATAATGTTGAAAAGGGTATTGAAATCATTTGACGATGGTCTTTGAAGAATATCTACAACTCTGACATGGGCATTGTTCCTGGTTGTTGCATTTGTTGAATGTTTTTCTAGTCTAGTCATTCATGAAATATAAACACATACCCTTCATAGGAACAATGAAATATCTCAAATTTTTCACAATTTTGCAAAACAATTCCCCCGTGTCACCCAATTGGTGCCATCCCGCACAAAACCCATGTTTCAGGTTTTTGAAATTCACCTTCAGTTGCCTGGAATATGCACTTGAAACTCCTTGTCTGTACATTGCTGCGAAATTTGTATAGATGTCAACCATCCCTGTAGTTAACAATTCTGAAATCAATTCCTTCTCATATAAATATTCTCATCACCTTTTTCATACCACACAACAACACCGCAATATGCTAACTGCCGTTAATAATATATTCAATGTAAATCATTTTCGACCTTACTAACTATCTAGGTCTGTTTTTGTTATTTATACACTTTAGATACAATGAACACAAAGTGATCCACATTAAATATTTACTAGTTATCTCTGTTTTTGCCTTCGTCCATTTTGTTTTTTGTCAAAAATATGTGTGTCACAAAAGGAAACTAACTGCTTATGCTTGAAGTCATGCAGTTTTGGATGAGATTTTATTTAATAGTGTTACCATAATCAACGCTAGAACAGAGTCCATTATGGAAACAATTTACATGTCTCGCGACAATTTTCATCTTGGTGATCTTCAAAAGTAGTTTTGTGGAATTGTAGCAACGCCCCCACGGATCCTTTCTGCATTAGAAAGATATTTTGCTGCAATATGAACTGAAATAGCATAATTCGTCCCCAAAATATTCTAAACTTCCAGTTTGAAACCTCTAAATGAAGTTGGGTGAAATGAAGCAAACATTCCTTGATAATGAGAAGTGGTCAAAATTAAACTACCAAATTCCACACCTGTGTGATAATTAATTTACTTATTTTCTCAAAATGATCCACTTCATCCCAAGTCGTTGATCTCACAGAACTCTGTCGTTTTTTATATGCAACAAGATACATATTTTCTGAATGTGATAGTTGAGTGAGGTTTTAAGGACCCTTGTATCCATCCATGGATCCTTATGAACTTCTAATGTCATCTCAGTGGTATCATAGAGTATTACTTTTTTGTTAAAAACCAAGTCTCTTACTGAATAGTCACGGATTTTGAACTCATCTTAATGAAAATTTTATGGTGTGTTTTTTGTTGAGTATGCAAACCAGACTTGGAATGCAGGGGTGGTCCCTAGCTATAAACAATTTTCATGATGGGAGTACACATTTCACAAGAGGTTGCCACATTTAGACATCAAAAGTTTTGACAAAACCAAAAATTGCGGACACCCGGCTTCTGTTAACGATAGAAAAGTAACGGGGCTCTGCTATGAATCCTCCCTAGTTGTTTTTATTCAATGCCACCTAGAGATTTGGCAGCATTCACTCTTAAAATCTGCATATAACTTTATCCTTGCGTTCGCTTGCGCATGCCTGTCATTGGCACGTATTTAGCATGCGACTCTTGGTAAATAGAAGTGACAGCAATGAAGTTTGGATGGTTTGATCAAAACGTTTATATATATAATATATATATATATATATATATATATATATATATATATATATTAGATATAGCCCAATGAATATGTTACATATATCTATAATCAATCATATCAATTGGAATCATTATTCATCATTATATCAAATACAATCGAATCATAAATTCATCATACATCAAAATACGCTGCATAGCTCGTAGCTAGGGGTGCGGAGCGTGTAAGCCGTCAACCCCGCCGGTACACCATGCACTAACGTGCAATATATATAATATATAATATATATATATATAATATATATATATTTATATATATATATATATAAATATATATATTATATATCATATATATATATATTATATATAATTATATATATATATATATATAAATATATATATATATATCTTTTAACATAAAATCTTGGCTTTGGAAATAAAACGAAGGCAAAACTTGATTTCGAGGAAAAACACAAAAAAGGCAAAAGTAAATTGAGAATAATAAATAATAATTCGTTAACAAATATACGTCATTAGTTTGCAAAGGCTTAAAATGAGAATGATGAGGATATATTATAGGTACTCATAGGATCTGTTACACTGACATTTGTCATCATGACTATCTGCAGTTAATATGGCTCCATCAATAGTCATATTATCCTCCTTGAAGAAGCCTAATACCTCTGCTCTTCATGTCAAGCTTCAAAAAAGAGAGAAAGTTACTAAAAACATGTTTATCTCTGGGTACGCAGGTTCTCTCTACCTTGCCTGCGTGTACGCATCCCAAACTCATTGTACTGCGTACTTGTACGCTCTGGAAGCCAAAGAAGGGTGCGTACCCCTGTAAAGGTCAAAAGGCGCGAGTTTCATCTTTAAAAAGTTACTTGTGGTCACTTCTAGAGCCTTCTAGAAGAGTGTTTGACGTGTATTGAGCGCCTCCAGATGGTTCATGCATCCCTATGATAGAGGAACTTATCCCATCAAGAGAGGAGCTACCCCATCCAAAAGAGGGAGTATCCCATTGATGTTGGAACTGAATAACTTCCTCTAGAACACTATAAATACAGGCATTGGGCCAAGGGAGGGGAGGTTGAAAGCTGAACATTCCAAAGGGTAGATGCTGCTGGAATTAAGACTTCCATTGTAAACTTGTGAGGAGAGATTACCATCCTTTCTTGTTGCCATATTGGAAGTGGGTGAGCTTGTCAAAGTAGAGGAAAACTCTTGCTGGACCCTGGGAGGAACTTGCACAACACCAAGGCTCAGGTTGTAATGGTTTCTTTTTTGTTTCCTTAATACAAATAAGTCCATTTTCTCAATGATTTGTTGTTAATGAATTGTTTCATATACTCCTTGGTCTATATGTTGAATATGCTTTGTTTCATGGATTATTCAGGTGTTATGTAATCGTTTGATTGTTAGTGTATGCAGGTTTCAAAGTGAAGGAGGAGCTCATCTGGATCAACAAAGCTAGACTGCTACAATAAGCGTTGGACCTAAGGTAAGATCAAAAACACTTGATCTCTCATAGAATAACGTATATTTAGAGAAGGATTGCTCGTACTTGTCTGTTTGTCACTAGAGAGTCTTAGACTCCTAGGGAGGTTAGTTTTGTCAGCAAAAATAACTCTTTCCACATGACAAATTGGAGACTCCACTGGGGAATCCATTGATGTGCTTGATTTTTCTTTTGAATATTACTTTGATCTGAAAAGAGTCTTGTTTCTTTTGTTTTTTGATTGCTTGACTGTGTTTTTGGGTGGATTAGCTTAGAGTCTAGTTTTATTTTAGGTTTTCTTTGTTTTACAGTAGTACGCACCCTCTGCGTTAGACACAGTGCGTACTTGTACACACTGTATCTGTGTACACAGAGCGTGCACGCACCTGGTTAAACAGGCTGCCTGCGTACCCTGTTAAAATTAAGAAAATTTCCCTTTTTATCACTTTTTCCTTTTAAATTTTGTTTTTCTTAGTCTTCACTACCCAGATCCACTGGTTAACTGTCAAAAATCTTCACCTGTACTTGTTCCATTAGTGTCGAAAGTTTTAGTGAAATTCCTTGAGATTTTAGCCTTAGGGTTTTGGTTTTTATATTGGTCCTGTAGTGACTTTGGGTTTAGAAGTTGCAAAGCCTTAGATATCTATGGTTTTGTCAGTCTTCTTAGGAGTCGGACCAGTCACAAAATCTACCCTCGTGAGCGACCTACCTTTGTGTTGCCTCTTTGCAAAATTTCAATAATCTTGTTCATTTAAAGTTGTGAATTTCATTTTAAAAAAGAACAAAAAGAGATTGAGTTTTTGTTTTGATTAGTTTGTGATTCTGCATAAACTAGTCCTTGGATTAATCATTGCCAAGTAAAACGTCCCGGAATCATCCTAGTAAGCTTTTGCTTCTTAGATTAACTTGTTAGTGAAAGATTAGGTAAATTTCCTTTGATTTGCTTTTGAGTGATTTTTCATAGATTTTCATAGATCTTGAAATTGCTTTGATTAGATTAGTTTTACATGCTTTTATTAAATAGGAAAATATCAATGATCTCCTTTGCAAAGTTTGCTTTAGAGTAGCATTTGACGTCTTTGAAAGAGAAAGGAATTTTTTCGTGAAGTAAAGAGTGGTCATGTTTTGTGCGCTTTGAAAGATAAAGAGAATTGTTTCTTTGATTGTCTTTTAAGAAAAGTTGTTATTATCAAAAGATTGCATTCTCTCAACTCTCTTAATTAGAACATTCATTGAAAAAGAAAATTATGAATCATCTTAGGTGCATCTTTTAGAGAATTGGAGTCGAGTCTATACACCACCAAGTTTCATCTCCATCACCTTTGTCTTAAAGAACAACCATTAAAATCAACGCTTAAAGTAAAATTAACTTAGAAATTTTTATTTTCTAGGGCTCTGAAGCACCAACATAGATCAGGCTAGTGTCTTGGAGTAGGTGAGTAATTAACTCTCCAAGACTATTAAACCAAACAAGTAGCTTATCTTGTGATAGAATAAATCCAGCTGTTTATATTCTGGGAAAGCTCCTCTTAAAGGAGAAGCATGAGCTCGTGTCCGAACCAGTGAGGGGATCAATCCTCCCTCATTGGGAACGACGCCAGACACGCA